>JAULBV010204376.1:0-17040 GCA_032358295.1 Pterothamnion heteromorphum | reverse complement strand
GTCAATGGTGATCAGATGCCTCTGTTTCACCTCGAGCAGAATCGGGGACTTTAACATCGCCCCCTTAGGAAGACGTCACTCACCTCGAGAAGGGTGCTGACACTGCTTCCCTCGGAAATGTGATTCCTCAACGCCACCTTCACCTCGCAGTCAGCAGTCGTGAAAACCAACACTTGATACTCTTCTTCAAAAAGAAAACGATTACCGACATCACCTTCAGAATGCTCGCCTCCATCATTTTGTCTAGAGTTGATGTTTTGCGGAGCGGGTTGTGACGTGGCATTTACCAGAGCGACGTGTTCCACATGACCAGGTGGGGCATCAACTGTCTTTCGAACTCCGATCGAACCCATGAGGCGAAGAGACGCGGGAAGATGCAGGACGGGAATGTCAGACCTAGGAACCACTTCTCCTGTGGCCGTTGTTGCAGTCGTCAGTGCCACGGAATTCCCAGGGCCGGGAACCTCGTTTCCCTCCGCCGGCGTAGGTGAGTTCGTATCAAGCTGAGGTTCAACACAGGCTCTGAACTCCGCGCTCACAATGAACTGTTTGCTCGAGATCGACATTTTCCTCCTAGTGTCGCCATCCTTCTTCGCCAACAGCTGCGACTCTATTAAGTCAAGCAGTGAAATGGCTGCCGCAGTATTGGGTTCTTCTGGAACGTGCTTGGTATTAATATAGATGGTATCTTCGTTGACCATGCAGTCGATTGTGTCCCCGTTCTTGAAAACAACTGCAGTGTTCTCAACTTGCAAATGAACCAAATACTTCTTCACCATTTCCCCCAGCGTTCGATCAATATAACCGAGGGCTGTTTCAGAACTGAGAAACTCAGACCTTCGAGCTTCAGCTACTGTTGAAACGCCTGGGCTCTTCTGGAGACATTTGAGGAGGCCTTTGTTACATAGGTAGGGGGTTTGGTGGAGGACATCCCGAGCTTCCCCCCTGGATTTTAGATCCTCCACGTCAACCTGGAAGATATCGTCAGATTCCGTAGTTCTCAAATACTTCAAAAGGATCGTGGCTTCATCTGCGCCGAAGTAGTCAAGAACGCCGTGCTCCGCGCACGTCTGGTTCTTCTCCACGAGCTTCAAAAAGCGTTCTGTGTAGAACTTCTGGTCAGCTTCCTTGGGTGCCTCGTTGCGAAGAACGGCCTTCCACATTTCCGAAAGCGCCGCCATAATGTCATCGCGGTCCGCGACCAATTCACGGTCTCGGTTAATACCCATCTCGAGAAAATTCACCGGGAACCGAACAAATGTGTCGTGGTATACAAAGAGCCCCTTGACGAAAACCTTGTGCTTGGCGAGCCTGGAATCATCTGTGTGGAACTGAAGGAGATATCCTTCTTCGCAAGAGCTTTCCTCCACGCGACTGATCTGCGAGGTTAGCTGCAGAAAGTTTTCCCTGTTGAATGTGCCTGGCTTCATGGCTTTGATGTACACGATCGTTGCGGACGCCATCTTGATCTTGGATTTCTTGTGGAAGAGCCTTCGCACAGGTTTTTTCTTCTCCTTTCCGAGGAAAAACTTCCACGATTTCCCGCTAGTGTGGTAGTGGATATGTGCGCCACTGCAGAGGAGGCGTAGGATTCCGATCTTCATACCCTCTCCGTGACCCCCGATCATGTTCTTCGGCTTGTTAGAGGAGCCTGTGAGTAGAATATCCTCGTTGAGCGAAACATTTTCGTTCTTAGCAAGGGCCATGTTAGCAGTGTGCGATACCAAACGAAGTGGCCGCGGCCAGAATTGTTCCACTTACCTTAAGTTTCATGTACTCTTTGATCCGGTCGTATGTAATCCGTCCGAGCTCTTGTGAACACGGACCCTTCGCGATCCAGGTTTCGACCCATGTGGACTTACCGGGTCCTCCTTTCACGGAGTAAACGTACTTAATTTCGTCAGGATGCAATTCGTGCGCAGAACAGAGCCCGTCGAAAAGGTTTTGTAGTAGCTCCCGTAGCCCGTCTGCAGCTGTCCATGAAGTGCAGTAGTCTTCAGTTATGCGTAGGTTCTGAGTCCGATCGCGTCGAGGCTGGCGCTCTCCGCTTGCTGGGGGATTGAGAAGGGCATCGGCGTTCACAGTTGGTACATCATCGTAGTTGGATGCACTGGATCCAGACGAATAGCCTGAACCAGTAGACATGGAGAAAGTGTTGCTTGGAGTTGTGCTGTTCTTGGGTACTGTAAGGGAGAAGGCAGGGTGGTGTTGGGTGTTGGGTACTGGAAGTGAGAAACACAGGTACTTAAGTTGAATATCTACTTGCTGAATGCAGGTATCCAGTAAAGGTCCGGAAACAGTGCGCGGCATCCGCGTGACACTTGCGCATGTACAAACGGTGAACCTCGCCGATCAGTCGCGTAAGAAGCATCTTGATGAGTGTGGGGGAGGTTCCGAACCCCTGCAGATCTCCACGCGATCCCTGGCAAGAAAGGGGAAGTTCTAAATTCCTGTAGTTGGAGTTGTAGTTCTGGCAGATGGCACTAGATCCAGTAGATCAAGGTCTGTGCTGTTGTTGTAAAATGTAGCATGTAGATGTCACCCGAACCACCGATATCCTCCATACGGGACAGGTATTCAGCTGTTTGCAGTATTGATATGTAATGGGCACTCTCTTCCCCTTAGTCGGTATGTGCTGGCTTCCGTGTTGATGCAACTGCTCTACAGCGCTGTACCCTACGGGATTGTCGAAGGGTACCGTGGAAGTTGTGGTAATTCCGTTCAGGCAAAGTTTCGATGCGCGATATCTCTCCACGCATTTCTCTCAATATGTTTGCTTGACACTACTCGGGAGCGTGCTACGAACGGTATATACCCGATCCAAAACCGGAAGCTCCGTTTCACAGCCGATTATAGCGTACTCAATAGAGAAGAATCTAGAAATAGGAACCTTTCCATAGGTACAGAAGCTTTGTACTCCATTTTTACGGGTACAGAAGCTGTGTAGTCCACTTTTATATATCCACTGGCCACCACTTCGATTTCTAGCCCGTGGAATCCACGGGCTATCTGTTCAAGACATCCACGTCGTGGAGGTCTTCACCAACGTCTGGCTGGTCGGAAATTTTCATAGCCCTACAGTGCTGAGGATCCGTTCAAGTGAAGACCAAAGTGCTCGCTTCGTAGTAGAACTCACTAGTGGCATCAGCCTCAGTGTAACATAAGCCCTAACCTTTCGCTCATGCATAGGGTACGATGTTTAAAAAAGGATACAGGAAAGGCCTTGATCCAGTCGGACCTTCGAAACCTACTGGAGCTCATAGCCCATGGTGGAACATCTAGATATGTGCCATGGTTTGGAACGTTACCAACCGGATGCGTTTCCCACTGATCGGTCAGATTGATCCGTTGTACTGCGCAAGTGTCACGCGGAGGCCGTATATTGCCTCCTGACCATCGTTGAACATCTACATTCCCCACGGCAGTATTCATGTTAATTACCAGTGCCTCTCGCTTTCCGTATCCTCGATCAGCAATCATCCAAGCAACCTTTCCTCCATGTCTTCGGTTTCCGGCTATTCCTCTGGATCCAGTGCTTCGAACTGCGACGATGTTCCAACTGCAAATACCGATGCCATAGTCAACCCTCAATCTGGTGGAGAGCGCCCGCCCCGTCGCCTGCGTACGCACAATCTTCGCCTGATTGAGACCTACTGCATATCTTGGACGGCTGCAGACGGGCTACGCGAACTGCTGCAAAATTTCTTCGACGGGCTCAGTTCTGCTCATGACGTGCAGACTGAAGATATTTCGTACGTGTACAATGTCAAGGGTGGACCCAGTCAGTCCGAATGGGTGGAGACCTTGACGGCGAAGGGCCCTGCTTCAGAAGAGTACGGGAGAATAGTGTACAATCGAGTGAAGAAAACCTTGCAGGTGAGGGTAAGTGGAAGATGTTCTAGAACTCACTTGTTTCCTACTGCTTTCACTCTAACATTCCCTTTGTCCAGAACGAAAACGTTTCCCTCGATGAACAAGTTTTTGTCATGGGCTTCTCTAAGAAACCCGACAACTCGATTGGAGAACACGGTGAGGGTATGAAGATAGGAATTCTCCGACTCCTCAGCTGTGGCGCACACGTGCATTACCGCACAAAGGGGAAGCTATGGAAATTTTACCTCGGAAAGGAGCGAGGACGATCTGTTCGAACGCTCTTCTGCAAGACATCGGAAATGTCAGATACGAAAAAGGCATCGGCGACGATTGTATACGTCAAAAATATGCACGCAGATACATTCCACAGAGGCAACTTCATTCAGCTAAGCGAACAAATCGTTCCCGTGAAGGAAAGTGCGTGCGAAGAAGGGAATCTCCTAGAGCTTCAAACAGAATTGCACAAGCGCGCTGAGAACATGATCTTCGTCAAAGGTCTCTTTGTATGCAATGATACCTTCTTCATGTTCCCCATGAATTTTCAAAGGATGCGTGTTAATCGTGACAATGAATTGACCGCAGACCGCAACGAAATGGTTGTGGCGGTTTCGAAAATGTGGAAGGCAGTTCTGCATAAGGAGGCATGTAAGGAAGCCGCCCAGAAGATCTACACAACGCGGTACATGAGACTTGTTCAGCAAAACCAGACTTGCGGGGAGCACGCGGTTCTTGGATACTTCGGAGCAGATGAAGCCACGATCCTGCTGCAGTTCTTGAAAACCACTGTGTCGGAGGACATTTTCCCAGTTGGTGTAGACAATGAAAAGTCGAAAAAAGAAGAAACGGTTCTTCTCCAGAAAACTCCGTATCCATGTAATGGAGGCCTCCTGGAATGCCTTCTCAGAAGCCCACACTGTTCCACGGTTGCTGAGGCTCGGATGTCGTTGTTTCTGAGCTCTGCAGCGGCACCTGATTGTATACATCGGCCCCTTGGCAAGATGGTGCAGAAGTACTTGGCCCATTTGCAAATGGAGAACACTTCAATTGTTTTCAAGAGAGGCTCCACAGTCGACTGCGTTCTCAAAGATGATGCCCTATACATTGCAACGAAACACGTTCCAGAAAAGCCCAATCTGGCGACAGCCATCTCTCTTCTGCACTTCATAGAGATTCAACTACTGACGAAGAAGAACGGCGATGAGAAGCGGCTACTGTCGGTTTCTAGCAAAGCATTCATTGCGAGCGCCGAGTTCAGGGCCTTGGCTAACCCTCGGCGCAAGCCGGTTTTAGCTACACGGGCAGGGTAAAATGACTTTTCTGGTTGGGTATTTCCTCACCGTAGGAGACCACTACACCGTCCGTGAAGAATGAGGCTTCCAGCTCGTTGTGAAGGTTCTTGGAGAAGCGATCGTTTTAAAGCCGGCATGTACTTTTTCCACAACCGTGGCAGTAGTTCTGAAAGTTTGAGGAAGTTTGTATCAGTAAAGTGCACGGCTTCCGAGAAAACTGAACGATTGTAGCGTTCATGTGCTGTAGAATGCCGTTCCTGTTGAGTTTCTATTGTGTATCCGCCCAGTAGTGTCACCGTTGACAGCCGAATGTGGCCAAGTCGTTTCTGACAGCAACCCAACAGGCATCAATCTCTATTCTGTTCCAGCTCAGCATACTGTAATGTTTCGCTTACATCTGATTCTCATCACAAAAGGACGTCATGACCGTTCGGGAGTGGTCTGTGGAAGTTGGTGGCTCAAGAAGAGGAACAGGTTTGCTTCCATAGTGCTTCGGCTTATTCGGGGCTTGCGCGTTGCGCTAGAGCGATTACAGCTCAGGTTGGAGATAGTGAGATAGTGCTTCCAGCTACTTAGAGACGCAGCTATATATGCCCCTTTCTATTCTTCACTTACACGGCCATGTTCTACCTCGAAGCAAATCTCACTTGTATACTACCCTCCCAACTCTACTTGCAAATTGTGTCGAAGAAACGTTCGGTGAGCTCATGGAGATGCAGCACATAAAAGAACTTATCTACCGAAAACAGATGGTTGGGACGGCTGCCAGCAATGCGGAGCAGCACCTTTTTGTCGGCCGAACCAGCGGAGACTACGGCGACCTCGCCACCATCGCCGTGGAACCTGTCCGCCCAGCGCGCGGAAATTTCTCCCAAGGAGCCCCTGCCGTCGCCAAGGAGGACGACCATATTGGCCACGCCGGGCTTCTGGACCATCTGGTTACTGCACCACCGCAGTCCTGCTAGCATGTTCGAGCAACCGCCGACCTGGTCGGTCCTGCTTACCCGAATGGTGAACACGTCATATTTCGTGGTGGGAAGCGACGCAGGATACGCGGAAGACGCGTACTGCACGGAGGACACGTTCACGACTCGCTCCAGATTGAGATAGCCGGGAACTTCCGTGACGAAGCGCGTCTGCTTCTTGAATTCTTCGCCCGATATGGAGCTGCTGCAATCGAAGGCGAAGCAGAGATTCGCAGCGCAGTCGCCGATCTGGCGGACCTTCTTGCGGAGAGCTGCGCGCACAACAGACGGAAGGCGATCACCTTGAGCAGGCGTGTCGGTAGAGACGGCCGATACGAAGGGAGCGATAAAAGCGAGGCTTGCGACGGCGAAGACAAGGTTCATTTTGATGGTCATTTTTCCTTTGTGTTGAAGAATATCTAACAAAGAAGACCGAGATTTCGATGGTTTCAGGCTGGGCAGTTGGCTGAGTTCGGCAATGGTCTCTTTATACTCTTTATAAGTCGCAAGTCCTACACGTACTCGGTCGAATGCCGATTATTACGGAACTCACAGAATAATGATGGGACTGCCGTTGCTATCAACGATGTTGATGACGGCGACAACAACGTCTTTCCTTACTTTGAGTTGGCGACGCCTAGTTATCGCGCAGAGGCCGCTTCCTGGAGCAAAGGGACCACCAGTAAATAATGATTTGGTCAGTACTGCTCCTGATGACATGGCACTTCATGTGCCTCAAGACTATGGAAACAAGGCAATGGCTGTTCCCACTTTGTACATCAGAGACATGATCATGTGTCCATGTGGCGCCCAAAGGTGTGGAAGCCCGAGATTCTGCCAGGACTAGGCCGATCTCCATGAAACGGTTGCATGTGGTTTGCATGTGTGGACCTGAGGCGCGGCGTCTAAAAAGAAATTGGCAGGTTATCGAGATAGGTGAGATATGCACCCCGCTGTGAACTTGACTTCGTTGGGCATGCTGCGTAGGCGACATAGGGATGAAGGAGACCAATACACTCGCAAGCGCACATGTGTTTTCGGATTGGAATTAGTATGGCTTTATGTACGTTTCCCACTAGGGGCGGGGGATATGCATAAGCTGGCGGAACTGCAAGAATGTGTACACCCCGTCTTCTTCACTCAACTGAGAGAGGGAAGGCTATGGTATGTACGGACCACATCAGTCCGAGAGACTGTTTGGTCGGTTAGGAGATTGTTTTTTTTATGTTTGCTGTGTCATCGTCAGCAACTGTGGCAGTATCCATGACATGCAGCTGCAGGAGTAGGCAGATACTCGAGAAACGATCTAATCAGGTCGTGATTTTCCTTGTCTAACGGAGACAGGCACGGAAGAAGAAGTGGAGAGTGGACAAAGAGCAATTGCTCCAGCAGTTGGTGGAAGTTTTGCCGTATTAAACGGGAATAGTAGTGTACATGTAGACGATACTGGGCGCCAGTAGACGTTTGCTATCGCCTGAGTATCGCAGGGGCACTTGCTAAGCAAGCCCCCCTGAACACTTAAGCGAGAATTGGTATCAGGATGCTGCCAAGCGACATCTTGGTGTTCAGTACTACATCCAGCACGTATCGAGCGCACGCTATGTAAACGTATAGATACAACATGTAGCGTTTATGAGAAAGTGCTCCCTATGTGATGGTCGTTCTGTTACGCATGGATCTATCCAACGCCAGCGGAAATCATACACACTTGGTATTGTAGCTTTATTTCTGAGCACTCAGCATCAACTCAATGGAAACAACTCCATGTGTGCCGTGTTTCTACAGAAATAGGCACGAAGTTGCTACGCGCGCCCACGATCACCATGGCGCGCGGCCGCAACGGAAGACCATGTGTACTGTACTCACAGAACAATACCTGTACACGCCAGCCTCGGTAAACCTGTGAATAAACATACCCACGGGATAGAAAGCTCAGGCTAGTACGTGTATTGCAGGGAACAAGTCAAGAGTATTCAAACTACAGTGAGTTCTGCTACTGCTATTTAGCTACAGTACTGGAATTATGCGGTACTGTATCAGGAAGCGCGCGGCAGAAGCAGCCGTTGCTCGAGCCTGACTGCGGTTTCGAGGCTAGTGAAGAGGTGCTTCCCCCGTTAGAAAACCGAACTGAATTCCAGCAGCCACCTAAAGCGTCTATGGTTGCCGAGGAAGGAGTCGCGGGCTCCGTTACTTCAGAAGCGTTTTGTGTGTCGAAGAAATCGACGAGCGAGGCGGCAGCCCAGGAAGATGGACACGAGCGGACCGAAATCATGCCCAAGGTTGGCGAGCTGGGCTCGCGGGCGTCCGAGGCGGTCGCGGAGGTTTGGGGCAGTGGCTGTTTAGTTGTGCAGGATGGATGTTTATTGTTGTAACCGATGACCGTTGGCTTTACACGCACTGTTGACCCTTTACAGTGGCGGTATCCCTCTCAGCTGACAACTGAGTCTGGGAGACTGGCGGCGCAACCTAAATCAGCAGACAACTGATCCAATTGAGATACGGCCGACATTGGCAGCAGCAGACAGCCTACACTGCTCGTTCTGAGGCTAATAAACAAACACACACCTGACTGACAACAACAAACCAGCACAAGACTCTACCGAGCGTGTTACAGTTGCGTTGCACAGGGAGCACCGACCGGACTACTTTTTGCAACTGACAATTGTAACACACTATCAGCACTCGACCAACAGCGATCGCTATTCTAATAAATACCCCGACGGTTGAACGACCGCCCGGGAAGCCAGAAGCATTCCACACAAGGAAGTCGTGGTGGCTATCCTCTCATTTCCATTACTGTACTGTACAGTATCTTTATAGACCAGAGCTTGTGGGCCTGCTTGGGTGCGGTGGCCCTGAGGGCCGTTTTATACCTGGTTTCGGTGAGTGTCGCGCGTGCATGCGATGGCATGACGAGAGCAATGCGAAACCCTAACTCTCCCACGACACCGCGCTACTGTACCTTGGACACAAGACAATGATCCCGTCTTCGTTACCTTATCTTCCGCATAACTACACTTCATTGAGTAAAGGGACAACGAACCTCGGCAAGAGAAATAGACAGGATAGTTCACTGGTTGAAGATCAGAACGGGAGGGATGTACAGTGCTGTAGTTGTTTCAGGATGGCTCACTTTCGAACTTCGCCCGTTACCCTTCACTATCGCAGTTCATTCTCTCCCCTCACTTGTACACGAAATAGTCACCGACAGCCCCGAGCGTTGAAAGGATTAGTGCAAGACTGAGGATGTGAAATGAACAGACGTGAGTCGTGCTTGGTCGTCGGAAACAGAGACAGCGGCTACCCTTTATTTTCGAACGTACTGTTCTTCCTTCTATGGAATGGCTGTGTATGAACGGCATTGCCTATAACCTGTGAAACAAGCTACAAGCAAATGCGTCACAGCAGACTTTACTGCACCAAGCGGTGGCCGCTCCCGGACGGCAGTACACCACAGAAATGTTCTCCGGATAGTCACGCATGTACCCCGCCTATTCCGCACGTCCAACCCGCCAAAACTGGGTAACCATCTGCATAACCACGATAAGTCGGGGGCATCACACCTTCTTCATGTCACAGATGTCCTCCACAAGTCGCTCAACAATTGCCTGCAGCGCAAGCACGTCCAGAAAGTTATTGACGTCGAACACGCGGTCCCGCCGCCCACCGGCAATCTCGAGCAGTGCGTCCAATCTGGCCGCACCCGCCGCGACAACGGACACGGCTCCTCCGCGTTCGCGGAAACGTTGTGCGTTGCGCACGGGTGCATACTCATCAATGGACAGTCCATCACCAAGCAGGACGATCTTGTTCGCTCCTTCCGGCCGCAGCGACAGCTGCTTCGTGCAGAATCGCAGTCCGCCTGCCGTGTCGCTTCTCCCGCCCGTCCACTCCGTGTCGTTCACCACTAGCACGAACTCCGACGCGTCAGACGTCAGCTCGACCAGCGGGTCCACGTAGGAAGCGTACTGCGCCGCGGCGAATTCCACGTCGGAGTCCACGGCCAGTACGGACACGAGGTCCAGCACGAAGTTGCGCTGGTTCACGAACGACGGCGCCGGCATGTGCGACGAGGCGTCCAGCGCGAAGCACACGCTCGCAGCGCACCCGGCTGCCAGCACGCGCTGGCGGAGCGCGTCGCGCTTGGCGGAGGGCATGCGGAACACGTGATGACGGAGACCGACGGCGGCGGCAGATGAAATGACGAGGGAAAGAACGGTAAAGAGAAATGCTGTGGTGTTGCGAATCATTCTGGCAGTTGGTCGGTCAAGAAGCTGTGCGATGAGAAGTCAATTGTAGCGGGAGGAACGGAAGGAAGGATTTGGTGGCGATACGGAGTCTTGCTTTGCAATGGTTATAACGGCACTTATAAGGATGACAGGCAAGGATCAGAGGATATGTTTTCCCTATACGAGGATGAAAATAGACCACGCCCTGTATCTTAGTGGGATGAATGCTACCCAACACAACAGGGTGGATGATTTGTTGCTGCTACGGAGCAGCAACATGGGGTCCAGCTGCCAGATTGCTACCCAGAACAGAATGCGGGCGTGGGACTTGGTCTTGGTGCCCATGGATAGGTGACAAATGCAGCGTAGGGCACAGTATTTTGCACCGCACGTTGGATAATCCTTACTGTACAGCTACTGTACGTGGGAATGCTCGTGAGGATACCCATAGTTACCGGAATAAGTTGTTCCGCTGGTCCTGTGCTTGGGCACTTCGATACCGTTAGCCAAAATCAGTTCCGTTCTAGTGCCCTGGGACTATGTCAGCAGTAGCTGAGCGCGCAGCGGACTTGTAGTAGGAGGAATATGCCTGGCCATGTCCAATTTCACACACGTAGAAGAGCGTTCGGCGGGCATTCAATTCAGACCATGCTCGACAAGTGCTGTCACCACGATCGTTTCTGTACGTGTATTACCCATTCAAAGTGTGCAACGCTATAATAATGAAATAATGAATTATAGTCCAGAATTGTAATGAATTTCCGTAGGTAGCGCAGTAGGTACCGGTCGGTAGAGGTTCCCGTGCATGGTGTGGGCACCCGTAGCCATGGCTGAAAATAACTGGACTCGAGTATGGCCCGACCAGGTCAGCGAGCTAGGGTTCATGCAGCCCCAGGAGGCTAAATCTATGTTTGGTCGAACGGGTACCGACCATAGGAATGTACTAGAGAGAGGAAACGAGTGCAAATGCGAGATACATTCATTAGTGAGAAACAAAAGCCGCATTGGTGCCTGAGTGAAAGTGAGACGGCCCAAGTTCTTCCGGCGTTTGATGCCCGAAACCTTGGCATGCGAGCGAGATTAGCGAGCGTAAGAGAACCGGGAGCTTGGCTAATCAAGACTGGAACGACCGTGACGGATGAGTGATTATCAGCCTGTAAACAAAAGCGCTACGGTTGTACTCGATTTCGTTTCTTAAGAGCATCTTCACCGGTTTCCTCCACAGATACGAATCGCTTGCCGTTAGACAAGGCACTCACACAATACATTCAAACATCAATCCCCACCAACCACGGATACGTTCCTGTCTCGCGGGGAGGATCCATTCATCTCTTGCAACCAGGTTGAGGGAAAGAAGTATACTATGTACATGTGCGCTGTTAGAAACAGTGGACCGCGTCGCAGTTGTGTTGAAGAACGCTTCGCTAGCACACCTCATTCTGCTGAAGTCACAGCAGAACACGAGGATTGTCCGGGATGTCCTTTATTGTACATGCTCATTGTATTACTATTTAGATCCGTTTGTATGGAGTAGTGCATTTGCGCACTTCACTACAGTAATACGATAACAGGAGGCTGTACCGAAGGGTATATATACCCCTCAGAGGTTGCTTCCGAATGAATAAAAGGATACCACAGGTGATCAACCACATCAGCGCTCAACATCTTGGTACCCATCCTGTGCCAGCGCGACCTACGAGCGCGAACTTCGACTGCCCATCAATGCGCTGCTATCCACCGTCAGAGAGGCTGTACGATAGGGGTTACGGCAGTACATCCACAAGTTTTATGGGATTTGAGATATAAAGGTTGTACGGAGGAACTCGTCCTTCGGCAAGTGCCCCAGTGTTTATGATTCCTTGTCAAGCGGAAGCGGAAGCAATCGACTCGTGCCACGCTTTCCGTGCGTTCCTGTTGATGGACAGTGACATGAAACGTGGCAGAGTGCACTGCTGTGCACCAATGCCTGATTTGCTGTTATAGAAGTGAATGACTGATGAGTTGAGTCAACTACAGCTTATCGGAGTACGCCCCGTTGGAACTAGAAGAGAGTTAGTACTACGGAACGGGCGCGTTCTATCCTTCTGCAGTAGTTATACTGAGTAGCAGAGAGAGTGAGAGAGAGGCAGATTTGATGAAGGAAGTAAACTGAACTGCTGCAAGAAGACTGACTGTTCGCGCGATTGTATCCTCCCTTTGCACGGGAGAGATGCGCGAAGACGCCGCAAGGACTCCGCACACAGAAGTTTCCGCTATCAACGCGATCAGCGAGACGTGTGCCGATACCACAATTGTTGACACGTACTTATCACTCTACATATGGAATATGATGTATCGTAAGCCAAGCCAGACTACCAAAGAGATACGACAGGTCCATACAGGACCTCGTTAGAGCAACAATCGCGATTTAAGCTCAACTAGAACGGCTTTAAACATTCCGTTCACTGGAAGGTTACACCAATGTACCCTTGGGACAACAACCACATGTCCTGCTACAGGACTACGACAAGGTTCGAACCGCTTTTTTCTGCCAAGACATCAGATATGATAATGTGCTGCATCCGCGGAAGGGTCGTTTCTGGAAGACAACACGGGTCTCATTTCGAAAAGAATCCGTACGGTGACGCCATAAAGTGTCGTTGTCATGCGAATACACTCCGACTCTGTACTTGTGTCAAGAACTCCTGTACTTTTTCCGCCGGAGCCATCGGCCGTACAGGAGTGTTTACTTACATCTGTAC
This sequence comes from Pterothamnion heteromorphum, assembly GCA_032358295.1. Lineage (NCBI taxonomy): Eukaryota > Rhodophyta > Florideophyceae > Ceramiales > Ceramiaceae > Pterothamnion > Pterothamnion heteromorphum. The sequence continues at coordinate 3,943 of JAULBV010204376.1, read as the reverse complement.
ATGACAGATTCCGATGTCACTCTACGTTTTACTACTCGTGGCTGTACACCATATCCCTAAATACACATTTTAATGGACGATTAATCGTCCATAATATGTCAACGTTGATAGCTCAGGCCGCTGCTACCTCTCGAACATCTCCGAGCTTGGAGATGTTGCTGAGCATGTCCTTGATACTTGTGCAAAGTTTCAGAGCAAATGGGGCCTTCCTTCACCATGAAAGTGGAGCTGCAGTGTGAGGTCTCGGAGGTCGCTGGAAGGGTCAAAAATCGCCTTATGGACGATTAATCGTCCATTAAAATCAAGAATATTTAAATGAAAAACAAGTCTGGCTCCAAGGTCCGGCATCTGCAACAGCGCGCGCCTGACTTGCAGTACCGAGCCGCTACAATGCCTTCGTACCGTTCCCCTGCATACTCACCACCAGGCCCTAAAAACGCAGAAGGCGTGCTTGGGATACTGCAGCGTGACCCTACAGTGTAGGATACGGTTACAAGGCGAGGCGGCCCCAGCGCGCGGAGCGAAGCGTCCCACTGCGAAGAGGGTTGACCGCGTCAACTGCATCACTACGAGAACAGCTCATACCTCATCAGAATAGCATACTAACCCGTGTACGGCTGCTCAATTAGCAGTCATGCACGCGTCAGTTTGGGACTTCACGGTGCACACATGAGCAATGCTCATGCGTGCCCCGCGAAGTCCTAATAGCTACTGGCACAAGCTAAAAGGGCGTGAATTTAGATAGAAACGAGAGCGAGAGGCCGTGTGACATGGCGAAGAAAGGGCGCCTGGCTATGTACCCGACCTGTAAAGGTGGCGGTGCCTGGCGCTGCTGTAGTGTTGGACGGGCAACCACTGCACCGGCTTGTGCCGATCATCTTGCTCACCATGCTCGGCGAACACTAGTCTCGAACCTCCCCGGACTACTACTCTACCCTCTTCGCGATTCTTACAACTGTAGACTACTGTCCATCAAGGTCTATCTTATTATGCTGATGCGTTTTCAGCCAAACGCTTGCAGAGCAGTCCTGAACAGGTTCTACTTCACCGATTTGGGATGTTGAACTTGGAGATTACTCCTCTTTCCACCCTCATCGGCAATGTGCAACGCCCATGCCGTGAAACCTCCATTTTCGGCTTCATATCGGCCGTCTAAACTGCCAATTTTCAGGTCCTTATGGACGATTAATCGTCCATAAGGGGGTTTTCGAAAAAATCAAAATTCCCCGTATGGACGATTAATCGTCCATACTGGATTTAGGGATATTTTAATATTTCTGTAACTTGCTTGATAATGTTACAGAAATATTAAAATATACCAACATCTATAATTGCGTTATATTCCTGGCCTCTTTCTTGCGACCCCTTACTTAACAAGGAGTAAAACTGTAACCGGATCCCGGTTTAGACATCGTCGCATTGATCACTGTGACGAAGCCAATGATCACTGTGACGAAGCCAGTGGTACAACCAACAACATACGATACAGTGAATAGCTTGTGGCCACAAGCTGCAGGCTCGGTAGCTGATATAGCCGACGCTTATGAAACTGCTCATGAGCATCTATACGTCGACAATAGCTACCGACTAATCAGCAGCTATTAGCAATATTATTGCAGTAAATCCAAAGGCTTGAATCCAGAAAGGGACCGAGGATTATTTTTTAAAATAATACGTACCATATTTCGTCCCTATAGAGCAAAGAGTCTGCCCTCTATAGAGATCAAACACGATATTAGGGCTGCTATTGTTCGGCAGTGTTCTATAGAGCCCATACTGGGCTCTATAGAACACTGCCGAACAAGAAAAGGGGCATCAGCCATACACGGCCGTGTGATAAGGGCACTTGAAGCACCTCCTGTATGTTTTCTCCAAGCACCTAAAAAAAATGCATTCAACACTGAGAAGTATTCTGATTTCTTTATAGCATTTTGAGTGCCGTACTACCGTTCCCGGCCGGCTATATTTGGGTCACGTTGATTTGCTGAATCACCAAAATATTCTTTTTTTTTTAGGTATCTAGAGTCCACTTTTTAGCAATTATGTGTACTTATTCCTTGCTTAATATCTCAGCATCCAGAATAGGGTTCGATATATGGTTTCTTTCTCACTTCTCCATAGTCAGCAAAGAGTGTAAGTAAGAAAGAATGAAGGTTCACATCCTCGTGGATGCTGAGATTTTAGTGTGAAGGGCGTTTGGGGAGGGGGTGAGAAACAATTAAAATCGCACTATGCCTGAAATATTCTGCACGAAATATGCAAATTTAATGGTGATACAGTATTTCGAAATTTGAGCCAAACTTAGCCGACAGGGAACGGTAAATGGTGCTCAAGTGCTCGATACATACAAGTGCTCTCTGAGAGCAGTTTAAAGCTAAGGATGAGATGGGAATATAGCACTTCCACTTCCTCGACTTCCGCTTCCTCGATACATACAAGAACTCTCTGAGAGCAGTTTAAAGCTAAGGATGAGGTGGGAATATAGCACTTCCCCCATTTAAGTCAAATCAAGGGAGATGCGAAAAGAAAACAGATTAGAAACTTCCTTTCTTGTTGAGAGAAATGCTTCAACGACTAGAAACCTTCATTTTGAATTTTAAAAAAAGAAGCGTCTAGTAGTCTAGAAGCTTCCTTTTTGAAAGAAAAGCTTCTGGTCGTTGAGAGTTGGCAAATCTAGGTCCTTGATAAACGAACGGTATCATGCTCATCATTATCATTAAAGAGGTGTGAAATATAAATGGGGCTGACAATAACGGAAAGACCTGTATTCATGTATCTTAGAAGCACGTATTGTTCCGCAGAAACTTTTTCTTTGAATGTGAGCAGCAGCACTACGTTACTGATACGGAAGATAAGTTGTATCAAGGCAGGATGAACGGTAATCGCGCTCCTGTCAAGGACCGGGCCTTACCCTTCTGCTGCTGTCCAGGTGCATGAGGGTTTGGTCCTAGACAGGAGCACAACTGGGGTATTGAGCCAGTGTCTGGTACAGAAAAAGCGTTAATACCGTAGATTCAGGTGGTCGAAAGAACGATTGTATCATGACTCGGAGCGTGTATCCGAATGGAATCGCGTACTCGTCTGTGGCAGACTATTCAATAAGGCCACAGAAAAAAGCACTGACTTTTCGAACGGACTCTTTGCCGGCTTAGGTCCAGTTCTTTAAAGGCGAAATTGCAGCTCGTTCATGTCCAAGCAAGGTTCCTAAAGTGGCATTCTCCTTGGTCCTTGTAGCGGAAAATGGTTGCGGTTCCTTCTTTCTACTGAATTCTGACTCTGGCATAGGCAGGATTCGTTTAAGCGAGGTGTTTTCTGTCAGAGCGGAGGGAATTTTGGCATCAGCGTGACATGAAAGCAACAAGTTTTCCATCTGCCAAGAAGGGATTTAAGTAGGTAGTGTATACGACGGCATAGGCGTACTTTTTGAAGTGTGGGTACGGTTGATAAAGACTAGTTGTTCGGCATACATCCGGGACGGGACATGTTACCCGTGCTTTATTATTGTGGGACGGTTCTTTTCATGAAGCGTGACCGAAAGACCGTGTGCAAGAGAGTTCGCGCGGGACAAAGACAGTAAGCGAGTGCAGGGAGAAAGAAGCGTGCGCGAGAAACTTCATGAGGCCGAATGACGGTTTTGTAGCGACGAGCAGAGATATGCGAGATAGCATACGTGTTTGGCGCGAGTTGGGACATGCGAATAATCGTCGGTCAAAGGCGAAAGGCGCGGCCGGAACAAAGGGCACGGCGATACGCGGCACTGTACGGAATATTGACTTGACATCAGGCGAGCCGGTCAATGATGACCCGCGCGGCGACTCGGCGAGCCGAGGCTGGAACGACCGTTGCCGATCACCATGCGTCGTGGCCGCGCGGATCCTTACGACCGCGCACGCGCATGTAACCCGTTCCGGAACTCATCCCCTTTGACAGGTGAGTTTGACAG
>JAULBV010204265.1:0-17065 GCA_032358295.1 Pterothamnion heteromorphum | reverse complement strand
GGCCTCGTGCTCGGCCGTCATCCCCGTGGACTTGGGCTTGGACCGGATCCGCTTGTGAGCCTTCAGCGTCTTGCCCTTGGACTTGAGCGGAGTCTTGCGGCGGAGCGGTGATTGTTTCATGGCGTCAGAGTACGATCCCCGCCCGCTCCCTCACCTCGGCGAGCACGGCGGCGAGCAGGTGGCGAAGACATCGTCGCACAACGCGTTGACCCCCTCAATGTCCGATTGATTGCGAATGAGTCTGATCGTCTCGCCAAGCTCCCCGCACCGCGCCACGGCCGCGTCACGCTCGCGGGCCAACTGGTCCACCTGCCCGTCGATCCAGTCCCGCACCTTGGCCCTGAACGCCTCGGGATCGACGGTGTCGGCGCTGTAGCCGCCGCTGCCGACGTAGCAGGCGAGGTCGCGCAGCACGGCGTGGGCCGCGTCCCGCTCGGCGATGAGGGCGGCGATCTGGCCCTCGGCCTTGTGGCAGTCGTTGCACCACGCCCCGGCGTCGCGCGCTAGGTCGTCCCGCTCCTTGGTCAGTTCCGCGACCCGCTCCTCCGCCCCGGTGGCGGCGTCGCAAGTGAGCCCAGCCTCGAACGCGTAGCGGGCGAACTCTTCCCGCTTGTCGTGCCACGGCACGCCGGGGTCCGGGTCGAGGGAGAAGCCACGGGCGTTCCACCACGCCTGGAAGTTGGCGCGCTTGTGCATCGCCTCAAGCTGGTCGTTGGTCATCGCGGGGGTCATTGGGGTTGCTCCTGTTTGTCGCGCCGGTCGTCGATCCGCACCCAGTATTGGACAGACTCCGACGTGATGCCGCGGTGCCACTCACGGTGGCTGTAATAGGCGATGTTGTTGAGGTGCCCGGCGGAGTCGAGCCCGGCGGTGCAATCTTCTCGTCTGATCCAGACACCGTCGAACGGCGGCACGCCATTGGGCGCTCGCCGGTCTTGGAAGTCCAGCCCGGCGTGGAAGTGCGGGTTCACGCCCCCGCCTCCGCCGGCGGGGCCGGCTGTTGAAAGTCGCGTTTCCACGCCGTGTAGACCACGGCGATTGCGGTGGCCTTGGTGACCGCCGTCGTCGTGTAGGGCAGCACGCGGTCAACGCCAGGCTGGCGCACGACGACGCGCATTCCTCCTCGTTTGCGACGCGACGGCCGCACCGTACACCACTTCGCAAACGTCTTCAATGACGGGTGATTGTTGACGCGAAGTTTCATGGCGTCTCCTTGGTCAGGGCCGGCCGTCGCAGGGGCAGGGCGCGGATGTCGGCGGCGATCATGCAAGGAACGGAGACGACACCCGGATCAAAGTCGTGGTCGTCCGCCACCGCCGCACACCGCTCCCGCATGTCCGCCGCGGCCGCATCCACCAGCGATTGCACACCGGGCAATGTGGCCGGGTTGTCGAGAGCGGCGAGGACGACGCGCAGGCAGTCTACCCGCACCCCGATGGTCAGGCACATCCGCTTCTCGGCATTGTCGGCCTTCAACCGAAGGCGCTCCACCGCCGCCGCCAGGTCATCACTTCGCATCAGGGGTCTCCTTGGTGGGGATGTTGAGCAGGCGCATCAGGGTCAGCACGTCGCGGCGCGTCCAGGGTCGGGTCGAGGTCGGGGTGCGCGGCGGCCCAGTCGGCGAGCAGGTTCACGCCGGCCGGCGGCGCAGTCCTCACGTCTGATCCAGAGGCCATCGAACGGCGGCGTGGCTCGCCCGTGGCGCGGGGAGCGGCATGAAGTGGGTGGGGCGGATGCTATATCCGCACCGATTGACCCACCAGCCTTGGACGCCGAAAGACTTGTCCCACCAGCCGATCTCAGTGCCGTAGTCGCTCGGTACATGCACGAGCAACCAAGTCCCGTCCCGCGGTGCCTCCGCAATCGGCCGCCACACGGGCAGGTCCGCCACCGGCACAAGGCGGCAGTGAACGATGGTGGTGGGGAAGTCTAGATCCGCGGCCCACTCACCAGCGTTGTCGCCGTCAAGGGCCATTGTGATAACGGTGCCTTTGGGGTCCACGACGCACCATCGCTCGTCGTTCGTCAGTTGCATGGCTTCTCCTTGGTGTTACCCCGCCCGCGGGCCGCCCACAGCGTCGCGGAGATCTCGTGGGCAAAGTACGCCTCTTGGTCCTCCAGCCGCCGCAGCGTCGCGGGGTCGGTGGCCGCGAGGCGGTCCTTGCGGGTGGACAGTAGGCACCGGGCGGAGTGCTGGAGGGCGGCGGTATCGGCAGGCGTCAGGCCGGCCCAGGACGCGAAGCAGGTCCAGAGCGAGAGGAAGAGCGTGGTCATGGGGCACCTGCCTTTCGGACGGCGAGCATGGCGTCCGCGTGCGCGTAGGCGTCGGCGGCGATACCGTGCCGCCAGTCCGGGCCGTAGCCATGTTCGCCCCTGGCGGCCGCAGCAATGTACGCGGCGAGCAGGACGGGGTGGGCCTGCCCCGCGAACCAGTCGCGGAGCGGCACGTCGCGGTCGGGCTCGGGGTCATTCGGCATCGGCAGTCTCCTTGCGGCCGGAGCCGCGGTTAGGGGCGTCACGGCCAGACCGTGAACACGCCGTTGCACTTGTCGCACTCGACGACACCGGGTGGCAGGTGTTCACGCGGCCCAAAGCTGTGGACGCATCGCCCTTCTCGGAGCCAACGCAAGAATCGCCAAAGCATCCTCTCCGTCCTCTCTCCCGTCGCCGGGGGTTGGGGGTCACTGAGCCGAATCCGCTTGACCTTCCGCGTAAGCCGCGGCGCGGACCTTATCGATGCAGTACTCGCAGGGCGTCACCGAATATGTGAACGTCCCACGGTAAGACTTATCCTGGTCTCCGTTCACGGGCTTCCCGCAGTCGCTGCACGTCAGAGTGATGTCCTCCTCCGCGGTGGTTGTGATCGTCACGGTCATGTTTGTCCTCTCCTCGTGGTGGGTGCTCATGCCGCGATGCGCTCGCGGCGGGCGGGGGTCAGACGGCGACAGCTTCGTAGGTGGCCTCGAAGATGTCCGGCTTGCAGGGGTAGAACTCCCCTTTCACGCCTTTGATGACCCAGTCGCCCATTTCGGCGGTCATTGTGCCTTCCAGCGTCTTGATGAGGATGACGCTGGTGTTGTCCGGCGCTTCGCCGTTGCACCACGCAGACAGGTCGAACCGGCTGGGCCACGTCAGTTGGTGGGCCTCGATCACCACGGGTTTCTTGCGGAACTTCGCCATGATTCTCCTCCTCCGCGGCTCCCGGCCGCACGGCCGCACGGCCCCCGGTGGGGGTGGTTAGGCGAACATGCAGATGCACGGCGCGTCCGGCAGCACTTCTTGGAACAGCGGGCCAGACGACTGCGTCTTGCACGCCCGCTCCCCCCAATACGCCGCGGGCTTGTCGCCCCACTGCGTCCGCTCGTGCTCGGGGTGCGCCTCGTTCGCGGCCATTTCCAGCCGAACGATCCGCTTGAACTTCTCCGGCTCGTCCTTTGCGAGGTCGAGAATCTGACCGACGCGGAGGAAGGGGCAGTGCCAACAGCCGGACTTCGGGGGCACCGGCAGGCCGGCTGCTTTGATGATTTCGATGCAACGCTCCTGGTCGATGTCCATGTCCACCAGCGGGTAGAACCGCGGCCATTCGGCATCCTGCGGATCGTTCTTTGCCCGGTGCCCTTCGCCGGCGTGAATGCCGATGAGTTGTAAGGCCACGGGGCCGGCGTGCCCCCGCAGGTGCGCCTCCAGCGGCGCGATCTTGCCGTGCTTGGTACAGGTCCGCAGCACGCGGCTTAGTGTCACATTCAGCCGCTCCGCCCGCTCCAGCACGCCCTCGTCCGGCCGGCACACTTCAATGGTCATCTCATGCTTGCGGGCATAGGGCATCGCCACGCCGAAGAGGTAGTCGTAGGTCGCGTCCGATTCGTCCTGCGTGTCGCAGAACACCAGCCGCAGCCGGTCCGCGTACAGGGCCAACTTACCCTCGGCGGCCAGCACCAGCAGAGCCGTCGAATTGACGCCGGCACCGTAGCTGATCCATCCTTGTCGATACGTCGGCATCATCCTCATCCTCTCGTACGGCCCCCGAGGGGGCGGGGTCAGGGGGTCAGGCTGCGATCATCGGCCTGGTGATCGACCGCATCCGCCGGATGGTCAAATCCACCTGCGACTGCCGCACGTCGCACCCGACGAACCGGCGTCCGGCGTCAATGGCTGCGTGGGCGGTGGTGCCGCTGCCGCTGAACACGTCGCAGACGATTCCGTTCGGCGGGCAGCAGGACTTCACGAAGAACGACGGAAGGCCCAGCGGGTACGGGGCTTCGTTCTCATGGGCCAAGGCGTGGCCCATGACGCCGCCACCCACGGCGAGCTCCAGCACGTTGCCAGGGTTAGCGATGGCCGGTTCTTCGTAGTAGGTCGATTCCTGCGAGTGCGTACCATCGCGGGCGACGGTCATGATCTTCCGCGGCTTGACGATGTCCTGGGCGTGGCCGCCCTTGACCGTACCGTCCGCGGCGTGGCCGAAGCGATGAGACGGGCGTGCCCGCGTGTCCTTGCCACCGTCGGGCTTGCGGTTGGCAGTGTGACCGCCGGTGCCGCCCCACTGGTTGCGGGAGCAGCCGCGGGCGTTCTTCCGCTGGCCGTCCTCAGTTCGGTTGCTCATCGCGCCGCCCGGTGCCCACTTCGGCGGATGCCCGCACGCCACGTTGTCCGACCACGGCAGCTTGCCCGGCCGCGTCACGCAAATCACCGGCTCCCAATCGTTGCGGAACCAGTCCGGCCCGCCGCTGCCGGGGATGCCGATGCGGCGAAACACCACCGGCTTCCGCAGATTGAAGCCTTCGCGGTGCAGGTCCGCCATCAGCAGGAACGGTGTCGCACTGTAGGCGTAGTTCCGCGTCTGGCCTTCGCAGTTGATGGCGATCAGGCCGCGACACTTGGCGGACAGGATGCGGACGATGCGCACCATCCAATCGACCCAGCCTTGGCCGCGGAGCCCGAAGCCAATGCCGTAGGTGCGGGCCGCCTCGTAGGGCGGGCTGAAGACGCAGAGGTCCAGGCTGTCGTCGGGAAGTGCCGCCGCCCATTCCAGGCAGTCGCCGCACTCCACCGACCAGAGCCGTTCTCCGGCGATCACGTCGGCCGCTGTCACTTCGCATCCTCCAAGGGGGTCGCCGGGGTCACGACGCGAAACGCCATCGCCCACACCCAGGGGTTCGCAGCCCACGAGTCGGGGCCGTTGATGGACTGCCAGAGGTTGCGGAACCACTCCCGCGGGTCTGCCCCTTTCGCCATGTTCGGGAACGGGCAGCCTTCCTCCATGCAATCGCCGCGGTTGATGTCTTGCACCCGCTCCACCCTGACGCCGGTGATCTCCAGCGTGATGCGGCTGGCCCAGCGGGGCATGTGGATGGGCGGCGTCCACGGATGCTTCCCGGAGTTCCACAACGCCCTTGCGGGCGGCCACTCAGCAACAGGCACTTTCGCCGCGGCGTCGTCGGCGCGGTACGTCACGCAGGCGTATTTGCCGCCGGCGGTCTCCCCGTTGGCGTAGTGGCGGAACGCCTCACGCGCCCACAGACGATCCCCGACGGTGCCGTAGGGGCAGACGATAGCTTTCGTCTGGCCAGCGCCGGGCGTGCCGCAGTACGTCACTGGCTCACCGTCCTGGAAGACGTGCGGCTGCGGCTTCATCACCCGCCGCGTCTGCGTCTTGGTGCCGGCCAGCAGCGCCCGGATCATCGGGGCGGAGAAAAGTATCGGTCGCTCTTTCATGACCGCACCTCCGGGAACTCCCGCACCTGAAGGCACGCCGGGAACTTCGTGTTGGCAGCCATGCTCCCCTCCCTCCCCCGGAACCCGCCGGGACGGCTGTTACTTCGCCTCGGTCACGACGTTCGGATTGGCGACAAGCCACTCCTCGGCAATCGTCACCGCCCGCAGCACGCGGGCTTGCTCGGCCTCGTTCACGCCGTGCTTGGCCGCAATGGCCGCGATGTTGGCCCGCCAATCGGCCGGGGTGTGGCACTCGCAGCCCACGGCGACTTGGCCGGGGCGGCCAATCGTCACGGCGTAGTCGCAGAAACCGAAGAGTTGGCAAGGCTTGCCGTGGAACACGCCGCCGCGGAACACGCCGCCGTGGAACCAGCCGCCGCGGAACACGCCGTCGTGGAACCAGCCGCCGTGGAACACGCCGCCGTGGAACACGCCGCGCCTGCATACGGCCGGGCCGGCAAACTTCGCCGCCTCAGTCACGACGCAATCCTTGTGGACCGCCGCCCCGTTCACCTCGCGCCACTCGGGGGCCGCGGTTTCGGGGAACACTAGCAGGGCTCGCTCAATCGTCGTCATGTCGGTCCCTCTCGTGAAATCAGCCCCCGGAACCCGCCGGGACGGTGCGGCCGGTCAGGCCAGCGTGGATTGATCTTTTGTTTCGTCCAGCAAAGGGCCGAACAGGGCGTCCACGGTGGTGCCGTAGAAGCGGGCCATGCGGAACGCCATCGGCAAACTCGGGTGGGATTTGCCGATCTCCACTTGGCTGAGATAGCCAAGCTGGATGCCAAGTGCCTCCGAAACCCGCTTCAACGTCAGCCCGGCCGCAAGCCCAGCGTTCCGCAGCGGCGACGCCACACAAGAGCGGTACGGCCGCCCCGTTTGCTCGGAAGCCAGCTTCTGGGCAGGGGTCATGGGAAGGGGTTCGTCGGGCATGGCAGCCATCCTCCGGTTCATGAGATGAAGAACGCAACGTCGGGGTCGACACCGTGGCGGATGAGGAAGTCCACGTCGCCCAGACGCTTCTGGTGCTGACGCATCTGCTCCATCTCGGCAGCAGCGCGGCGTCTGTTCGCTTCGACTGCGGCGATGATCGTCCCGTCGCAGGTGTGGCGGCTCCAGCCCACCTCGGGCCAGTCCTCGACGCCGCAGTGGGGGCACCGCGGCGTGTCGTCGTCGTTCAGGCCGAACATAGGCTACTCCCAAAGTGGATTGATGTACGAGCACTTCGCACAGGGCTCGCGGTTCCACGGCGATCGGTAGTGGAACTCACTCTCCGACATGCCGCAGCCACGGCAGCGCAAGTGCATTGGGTCAAAGACGTGGCCCCAGTTGTAAGTCTCCATCCACTTGCGCCATGCTTCATATTCTTGGTTTCGGCGCATAGCCTCGCGGTGCCGCCGGTCATCTTCGTCACTGGCCGCAGCGACGCCAAGCGGTGGGTGACAGCGGAAAGGCTCTGACCGCGGTTTGCTCCCCGCGTTCACCAGCACCAACAGCACCGTCATGAGAATGAACAGCAAGCACAAGTCGTCCATGATCTACTCCAGTTGAGGGTCATTTGGCAGAGCACCCAACGGCACACTGCCGACCAGCGTGTGCTCGACGACGACGATCGCCACCGAGGGGATGCCTTTGGCGGGTGCTGGCAGGGGGCGGTACTCGCAGGTGACGGAGTGGACGTACTGGATGTTGTCGTTGGGAAGAACGCCACGGGCCACGAGAATGTCGGCAATCGCCTTGGACCTGTTCTCGATGTCCGAGGTGCAGATGAGCCCGCGGCCCGGACGCACATAGATCCTGATCGCCACCGGGGCCCGCACCGGATGGGCCAGCGTCAACGCCTGCTCCGCCTTCACAATCCACGCCCGATACTCCGGCGTCTTCACCCGTGGCCGCGTCGGGCTCTTGGTGTTGAGGAACAGGTTGTTCGTTGTCGGCGGCAACGGAAGCACCACCTGGAGGCGATCGACCGCAGGAACGCGGCTGCGGGGCTCCTGGGCCTCGGCCGGTAGCTTCACCGTCAGGCCGCCGGTCAACATGGCCATGTTGATTCCGACACCTGCGTCCGTCGGTATGCCCATCGCTTTTGCGGCGGCAGATGAAATGCGAGCCATGGTGTCGGCAGCCTGAGAAATGAGAAAGTCGAATAACAAGCCGTTTTTGAAATCGACTACATTTAAATGCAGTCGATTCTGTCGGCATAGTCATGAGGAAACAGACGCCGCTGAGTCATGATCGGGCTAGATGTTCCGCATTGCCTCGCGGACGAGGCCGCAGAGGGCCTTGCTGGCATGGTGGTTCAACTCCGGCGGCAGGCTGCCCTTGAGGCGGTCGAGCTGGTCGGCGCGGCGGCGGAGCAGGTCGATCATCTCGTCCAGCACCTCGTGGGCGGTCTTCTCGCGGGAAGCCATGCCGACAGCGGGGCCGTCGTGCGGCCGGTCTTCCCACAAGACTCCGTTGGCCTTGTCGTGCCAGCGCGCCTTGGCATTCCTCTCATGGAATCGCCGCTCAGCTTCCTCCACGCTGCGGATCTGTTCGCTCATCATCGTCCTCCAGGGGGAGCCCCGTTGGTGGGGCGTTGCGGTCCGGCCGGCGGTGTTGCCGGGGGAGCCGTGGTCGGGGGCGGCTTGGGGGCCGGCGGTGTGTTGGGCGGGATGAGTTCGTCGTAGATGGTGCGAAGCTCGACGGCCAGCTTCTCGCGGAGCATCGTGATCTTCCGGGAGAGTTCGTGGTTGCTGATCGCGTCGGCCCGGCTGCCCAGCCAGAGTTCCATCACGAGGCCGAAGACGACGTGGAAGTGGTCGTCGACGAACTTCTGCTTGCTGGGGACGGACATGCGGGCTCCCATTCGAGGGCGGTGAGGGTGTCGTTGAATCGGTAGTGGCCGCTGGGGCTCGGCGAGTACCCCACGGCTTGGCCAGGAACCGGCGCCGTCTTGGGCCGGTACAGGGTGCCGTGGCTCGGGCCGCCGATCATCGGCCAGAACGTCTCGGTGGGGATCTTCATCGCTTCAACCTTTCTGTTGGAACATCAGCCACGCTGCGGAATCGGTCCACGAGTTCTATCGGCATGAACGGCCACGACGGGTCAGGGTGCAGCCAAGTGTGGATGAACACACCGTCGCCTCGCTTGAAGCCGCTCTCTTGGCGGAACAAACCGATCGCCTGCCGAAAGCACATGCCGGCCTTTTTGGCCCGGTGGTACGTCCTGATCCACCGCTCACGGTCGGATGGTTGCTTCGCAATGGCGTGCTTCTTGAAGATCGTCTCCGGCATCATCTTCAGCGTGCCGTCCGTCTGGACGACGTGCCGCGGGAAGAGGCGGGTCTTCATGACGTGTCCGCAGGGGCAGGAGCGGCTGCTGATGATCCGGGCGCACCCGGGGCACCGCACCGGCGTCTTGTCCGGGTTCTCCCGGAGGAACTCCTGCCGCAGCCCGGAGACGATGGCGCTGGTGTACTCCAGCTTCCAGAGGCGGTCCACGTTGGGGGAGCCATGTCTCCAAAAGTTGCCGCCATGGTCGATGAGCGTCAGCCGCTTCTTGCCGGTGGCCGGCGACGACCGCATCCCCCGTCCAACCGCCTGGAGGAACGAGCCGACGCTGCCGAACACCGTAGCGAGGATGATGCACTCGCACCACTTCAGGTCGATGCCTTCCCTCAATACAAATCGGTTCCACAGCATCGGCAGCTTGCCGCGGCGGTGCTCGTCGACGATCTGGTCGCGGGCCCGGTTGTCGCCGACGTACAGATCGCCGTCGATCCACGTGAACTTGCCGTCGATGTGCGCCGCCCGCACGCCGCGCCGCCAGAAGTCCTCGGCGAACCCGAGGCTCTCCGCCACCCCCGGTGCAAAGCCGACGGTGGGTCGGTGGTCCGGGTTGAGCTTGTTCCACCAATCCCACACCCGGCCGTGGAGCGTTGGGTTCATCATCACCTTGCGGTTCTGGTTCTCCGAGAGGTTCTCACCGACGGCCGGCTTGCTCTTCGACTTGTCCAGCAAGGCCATGTCCGGCTCGTCCGGTCCGAACACATCCGCCTCGACCAGCGCCCCGCACTCCCGGCCCTCCTTCATCGTGCAGCCGATGATGAGTTCGTCGTAGCACTGGGCGAGGTCCAGGGGCGTGGCGGTGACGCCGAGGACGGTGGCCCCCATGGCGTGGTGCTTGGCGAGGACAGCGCGAATCTCCGGGCCGAGGTTGACGTGCGCCTCGTCGACAATGACGAGATCGGCCGGATGCAACTCCCACCCGCCGTACTTCTCCGGCTTGGCGAGCCGGGCGAGCTCGGTCTGGGCGCTGGAAATCTGGAACGGCAGCCACCGCTTGTTCTCGTGACCGGCGGCGCGAACGCCGTGCTGCATGTCGAAGCCGGCGAAGTTGTTGGTGCTCTGCTCCAGCAGCATCGTGCGGTTGGTGTAGAGCGATACCTTCTTGCCTTGGTCCAACCAGTGCTTGGCCAGCATCGCCATCACGACGCTCTTGCCGGAGCCGGTCGGCGCGGTCAATGCGATTCGGCGGACCCCGGCATCATGCCGTGCGATGACGGCCTGAGCCGAGCGGACCTGATGGTCCCACGGGGCGAACTCTTCCACAGGTTGTTCTCACAGGGACAGGGCCTGCGTCCGTGCCGGCTGGGGAAGTGGTCACTCGTCGTCGTTGTCTTTGTCGTCGTCCGTCTCGGTGTTCGCCTTGGCCTTGGCGACCTTCACCTTGACCTTCTCGGTGCCCTCGCGTTCGACGGTGACATCGTCGTAGCTGTACTTCTTCAGCTTGGCCACCCGCATGGCGTCGAGGAGGTTCTCGTGGGCGACGGCCTTGGCCTTGCTCGCCTTGACGAACTCCTTGCGGCAGTCGGCATAGGTCTCCGCCGCGGCGTGGACCTTCTCGTTGCGCGCCGGCTCGGCACCGGGCATGTGCATCTGCTTCTTCTTGGCCACGGTGGGCCCTCCTGAAACGGGGAACGGGGTCTGGCAGAATGTGTTCTACAAAAAATGCGGCGGCCACCGAGGTCTCAGGTGGCCGCCGCTGTCCGTGGATGTGGGGCAAGGATACAACCCCGGGCTCTCACGGCTTACCGATGGACCGCCCCGCATCCAGGGACGGCTGTCGCGCCCATCAACGCGAGGACGATTCTACGACTCGACGGCCTTCACCCAAGCGTTCCACTCCTTGAGGAAGTTGTTCGCGTGGGCCATGCAGTTGTGATGGGCGTTCGGCGGCCCCACGTTCGGGTGCGTCTTGTGGAACTCGTCCACGCCCCGCATCATCTTGCCGAAGGCCGCGTTGAACCCGGCGTGATCGAAGGCGGTCGGGGCCCCCTGCGGCTTCTCCTCGTCCGGGGTGGCCGCGACGTGGCTGTTCTTCAGGTTCTCGACCGCGTCCTGCAAGTCACGGACGTGACCCTTCATCAGCCCGAACTGCTCGCCGGCGATGGCCCGCCGGCTCAACTCGCCCGCGTTCGTCACCCCCGACCGGATCAAGGCGTTGAGGACGAACGGCTCCACGTCGTCGAGGAACTCGGACAACGGCACCGACTCCCAGCCGTCGTCCTCCTTCGGCGGCTTCACCTTCGGCAGCTTCTTCTTCGGCTCCTCCACCTTGGGCTCGGGCTTCTTCGCCGGCTTCTTGGCGTACTCCCGACCGTCCTTGCCGGTGCGGGTAGGCGCGTCCGGCAGCGGGATGCCCGGCTTCTTGGCGGCGGTGGCATCCTGTACCTCGGCCCGGATGGTGCGGACCAGCGACGGGCTGACGGTCACGTCGGCGGCGATCGCGTTATCGGTCATGTCCTGCTTGGACTCGGCCAGTGCCCCGAAGACGATCAGCACGGACTTCAGTTTGTCGGCGTTGGTCCTGCGGGCGCCGAGCTGGTCGCGGTTGGCCCGGGCGCAGGCCATCTTCGCCTCGAACACGGACGCCACCGTCACCTCGGCCGGCACGGTCTTCAACCCGGCCCGGCGGTGCGCCTCGACCCGGTTCCATCCGTCGGCCACCACGTCGCCCAGTGCCTTGACCCGCATCACTTTGATCCGGGGCAGGCCGTTGCTCTCCACCACCTCCATCATCGACAGGACCTGGTCCTCAATGATCCCGTCGGCACGGTCGTGCAGGTCGGGCTCCAGCACGAGGTCGTCGATCGGGATGCTCTCCATCGTTGCTTGGGCCTTGGCCACGGTCACTCCTTGTGTTCGAGGATGGATTGGTCCTGCCACTGCTTGAGCGCGGCGTCCACGATCTGCTCGCGGATCGTCACGGCCAGCACCTCCGGAGGCATCGCTTGGCTCAGGCCAATGTCCACGATGAACCGCACCAGCTTCACCTCTTCTCTATAGCCGACCAGTTCGATCTGGGGGGTGTGGATGAGCGTCACCGCCATCCGCTCGTCCTCGATCACTTGGATCCGCCTCAGAAGCGAATCCGCTCCGATGCGGCTTTCCATCATGCGGGTGACTTTCAACTGCCACATCGTGTTGCGGCGATTGGCCTTGTCGAGATCGTTCTCCAGCCGCAACACTTCGCGGCGGAACGCGATCTCCGCCTGCTCGCGCCGCTGAACCTCATTGGTCAGCGTGCTCTTCCAGCACAGCGGCCACCACCGTCTGATCCACTGAAACATGGTCACTCCTTGTTCTGGTGTTCGAGTTCGTTCTGAAGCCACGACGCCCGTGTCTGCGCCCGCTCCGCCTCCTCTTTCCAGATGTCGCGGTCGGCGGTCATGTCGTCGAGGAGTTGGTGCCCCTGGATGATCGTGTCGCAGGCGGCGTCGAGAGATGCGTCGAGGTCACGAACGGTGGCCGCCCAGGCGAGCGGCCACCAGCGGACGATCCATGCTCTCATCAGTCGGGCACCGTGAGGAACTTCAGCAGGTCGCGGGACTTGGCCCACTGGAGGAAGAACGCCATCCAGCGTTCCAGGTCCGCCTCCATCCCCTCGTATCGCCAGAGGCTGAACGACACCCACTCCGACTCCGGCTTCACCGGGACAAACCCGTCGTCGCGCGGATCCAGGGTGGGGAAGAGGTTGTAGCGGAACTCGTGGGCCCCGGTGAGGTCGAGGTAGGCCCGCCACTGAAGCGAGTCCTCATAGTCCTCGGCGTGCGGCGTCGTCCCCACCTTCGTCTTGGTGTCCTGCACCAACAGCCCCCGCAGCCAGTCGACATGGCCGACCATGTGCAGCGGACCCTCCGAGGTCCGGTAGGTCTTCTTGAACTCCACCTCCTTGCGGCCCGGCCCGATCATGGTCTTCGCCGCCCGCACCACTTGGCCGGCGAAGTAAAACTCCCCCGATCGGTGGTGCTTGGCCAGCACCGGCGTGCCGCTCTTGCCGCGGGAGACGGTCTCCATGGCAAACTCGGTGGCGTCCGGCTTCTCCAAGACGTGATGCCACGCCTTTCCGACCCGCATGTTCTCCGACGGCTCCGAGGTCTGGCCGTTGCGGATGTAGTCCGCAAGGTCGGCCGCTGTTCGATATTCCTCCTCGACGACGATGCGGAACGATTCCAGCGTGCTGACCCGGATCTGGATCATGGGCGTTCTCCGTGTGGGTGGGGTGGGTCAGGACTTGACGGCGAACTTCTTGGTCGTCTTGTCGAACACCCAGCCCTTGGTCGCCGCCTTGGCCTGCACCGCGGCCCACACCTTCGTCAGCCCCGGAGTGCCGTGCTCCGTCTTGACCCGCGGCATCTCGGAGTCCACGTACTGCTGGAACGCCTCCAGGCTCTCGACTTCCCAGTCCTGCCACGCGATGATCTCGTCGTCGATCTTGGCCTTGGCGGCGCTCGCCTCGGCCGTCTTGCCGATCCGCTCCTTGGCGGTCTTCAGCAGGTTGCCGAGGAAGTGGGGGTCGTTCTCCAAGGCCGGCACGGCCACCTTGCCGAACTTGGCGGCATCCTTGCCGGTCTGCGTGGACGACGGGGTGAAGTCGAGGAAACGGTTGGTCCCCTCCATGTAGACCATCGCCATCAGGTCGCACGAGCGGTGGATCTCGTTGTAGCTGCCGCCCTGCACGGCCGGCTGCACCTTCTGGTTGTCGCCCTTTTCCTTCTCGTGGGCCACGCCGACGAAGTCCTTGCCGCGGGCCTTGAGGACGTTCACCCAGGTGATGAACGTGTCGGCGAGGACGCCCCAGCCCTGCGGCGAGAGGCCGCCGGACGGGTTGCCGGCCTTCGGCACGGTGGCCCGGATGTGGACCTTCAGCGCGTCGAGGGCGCCGCCGAGGGTGTCGAGGACGATCTCCTGCGAGGCGTTGAACTCCGCGAGTCCCTCGACGTACTTGGCCTGGTCGTCCGCCTTGGCGTAGCGGTTGGGCACCGGCTGCTTGGTGAGCAGCAGCGTGGAGTCGTCGGTGAACTCGATCACGTCGGACCACGACGCGAACTGGAGGACGAACTTGCGGTTGAAGGAGCGGTGCGCCCCCTTGTCGAAGTCCATGGTGAAGGGGCGGATGCCGGTCTGGGTAATCGAGGTTTTCCCGCAGTTGTGAACCGCGATGCCGTTCGCCACGAAGTTCCGATACGGGTCGGCGACGACGATGTCGTAGGTCTCCTCCACGCCGACCTGCTCGATGCTGACCACCTGATCAGCCAGCACGCGATACGCGATCTGCTTCAGCGAGTTGTCACGGTGATGCTCGGCGATGTGTTCGGACGGCGTGACTGCCATCAGGTTGTCCGGGGCGTCGTTGAGGCAGTTCTCATCCTTGTGGTGGATCTGCAAACCCTTGTCGAGAGTCTTCAGGTCGTCGATCGTCTCGCGGCTGCACGTGTTGAGAACGTCGCGGTACGATTCCAGGGTCATGCCGTTCAGCTTCGCCTCGTAGGCGGCAACCGAGCGGCGCACCCGGTAGTAGCGGCAGCCGTTGACGATCTTCTCCTTGCCGGCCGGATGGTACTTCACGAAGAACTCCGGCCGCTGAATGGGCTTGGCACGGCCGGTCTTCTTGACCTTGCGGTCGTGGATGTACACGTTCTGCCCGGAGGACAGACTGGCCAAAGGCAGGTAGCCGTTGTCCACCATGAACTCGTGGTCGGCGGTCGCCTTGATCGTGCGACCCGAGGCGGTCGTGAGAAGGAAGACGGTCTTCTTGCCCGAATAGACCACGTTGGTGATCTTGTTCATGAACACTTTGCCGTCGTCCGTGACGGACTGAACGTAGAACTCCGAGTCCACGGTGCTGGTCCGCTGGTACGACCCTTGGCCGGACCTTTCCAGCTTGTTGAACCTGCGGTACAGGTAGGCGAGCGTTCCGCCTTTGCAGTTCTGGTTGCGACCTTCCTTGGTGCGGACCAAGTAGTGGATGAACGTGTCGCCGGCGATGCAGCCGGGCGAGCCATAGATGACCATTCCGATTTGTCGGATGGCCATGTCGTCCGAGGGACGGATGAGCAAGGCAGGCATGAGAACTCCTGATGGGGGTTGGGTCTCGCAGTTACTTCTTAGCGGCGTTCTTGCGATCGCGTACCTCGACGCGGTCCACGGGGATGTTCTTGGGGCCGGTGACGCAGACCTTCACCTTGTCGCGGTCGATGGCCACGATGGTGATCGTGATGTCGTCGCCGATGACGATCTGCTCGCCGATCTTCCTGGACAGGATCAACATGGGAAGCCTCCTTGCAATGGGGTGGTGGGGGACGGGGAACTTACACGGCTCCCCGGTGCGGCGTCAATCTCGGTTGCTGACGAAGACCGGCAGCTTGGGGGATGGCGACGGCTTCTTGGGGTTGAACGGAGGGATGACACGCTCCACCTTCCCGTTGGCGATGGTGGCCCGGCCCTGGCCGGGGATCTCGATGCAGAACCGCCCGCTCTGGGGCAGGCTCATGGCGAAGAGGATGGCGTCCTCGACGCAGTCAAACGGTTCCGGGCTCATCCGCTCCCAGTCCAGGAGCTTGTAGACGTGGATGTCCGGCGGGCTTCTCACGGCGTTGCTCATAGTCCTCCTTCAGGTGCAGTTTGTCGAACACTTCGGCGATCACGCCGTAGGGGGTGACGTACTCCCACGGTTGCAGCTTCAGCTTCCGGGCGGCCTCGGCCCGCTCGATCATGGCGAGGATGTCCCGGTAGCTGTCATACGCACGGACCACCTGCTTGCGGGTCCAGGGGGTGCCGTCGCGCCACTTGAAGCCGTGCGCGTTGAGGTGGTCGCTGATCGCCTCATACGTCTGGCCCCCCATGCGGAACTGGCGGATGCTCTTGGCGATCGCCAGCTCCTCCGGGGCGGGTTGGTAGTAGGCCGGCGGTTGGTGCTTCGCCCCCTGCGGCTTGCCCACGCGGACCTTCTTGTAGCCGTAGGGGATCTTGCCGCAGACGACGCGGCCCATCTTTTTCTGCGACGATCCGAAGTCCTTCATGCGCTGGCTGACGCGGTCGCCCTCGAACTCGGCGGCCATCGAGAACGTGTAGAGCAGCATCTTCCCGATCATGCTCTTGCCGTCGATCGCCACGCCGCTGCCGAAGTCGGGGCAGAAGACGGGGATGCCCATCTTCTGCCAGAGCTCGACGGTGTTGACCGTGTCCCTCATGCTGCGGAAGGCGCGGTCCAGCTTGGGGAACAGGATGGCGTCGCCCTTGGTGACGCGCATCATCAGCTCCTTCGCCTTGGGGCGCTTGGCGAAGTCGTATTGGCGGGCGGAGACGTCGGCGTCGGCGTAGTGCAGGATCTCCGGGTAGTCGGGCTTGAGGTAGCGTTCCCAGTACGTCTGGTTCACCAACTGCTGGGCGTCGAGGCCGATTTCTCCTTGGCGATTCGTGGACACCCGCGTGTAAGCGTAGACGATTCCGGCCATGGTCATCCTTTCTTCGGGAGTTGCCGGTAGGCAACCATCATGTCGGCGTGCCTGTACCGGGCGATCACCCGGTCGGCGAGGTTGAAGAGGTTGACTCGACGCCGGCCAGTTTCCTGATGTCCGCCATCGCGTCCTCGTTCGAGTCGAAGAACCGCGCCGGCGAGATCAGGTGGCCGCTGGCCTTGTAGATCTGCATCGCTGCGAACACCGTCGTAGTCTTCTCCTCCAGAGACCGGCCTTCCTTGCCGGCCAGCGCCACGATCCAGCCGGCGCGGCAGTGCGTGGTGCCGCAGTGCTGGCCGTCCACGACCTGCTCGTCGTGGTGCCATTCGTTCATATCCAAGGCGCAAGGCTGCGTGACGGCGGCGTGCAACTTGACATGGATGTCCTCGATCACGGGGACCGCCGCCGTCACGACCTTGGCAGGGGCCATGCCGGAGCAGCGGGAGCAGTCGGAGCAGTCGAAGCAGCCGGAGCAGCGGGAGCAGTCGGAGCAGTCGAAGCAGTCGGAGCAGCGGGAGCAGCCGGAGCAGTCGGAGCAGTCGGAGCAGTCGGAGCAGTCGGAGCAGT
>JAULBV010204154.1:0-17129 GCA_032358295.1 Pterothamnion heteromorphum | reverse complement strand
GCACAGGCGCCTGCCCTTTCCGGCGAATACACGCTCGCACGCACGCCTCACGCCCATTCGAGCACACGCCTCACCCCCCCTAGTAGAAATAGCATGGTCAAAAGGAGCATAATAAGAGCGCAGAAATTTCAAGAATTCGGGTCCGTATTTGTTCCGTATTGAATTCTGATTGTACTCTATTTGCTACCAAATCTGGCACCTCACACACTCTCATTTATGAAACATCTTCCCGTACGCAAATAGATCGCAAATAGATTACATTTCCAGCTGCATATGATACCCAAACTTACAGCAAATACCGTAACGGGTGTCACAAAGATATGTGACAGATGTGACGTCACGCTTTCTGTTTTACACGAGGGTGACGGATAGGAATTAGAATTCATTATCCTTCGGATACTTGGGTACATGATACGTTTCGCCACGTCGCGCCTAGAGACAAGTGGAGCTCCCTACGTCGCGCCTCCCTGCCCGCTCCTGGTCGCATAGCATCTCTCCTCCCGTCCATTCCATCTCTACCACTCCGCACCCAACACATTGCGATGCGGCCGCAATGATTGTGTGCCAAACTAACTTACAAACACCAACCCCCCGTCCTTCGAATCCATAATGACTCGTACATCACAGCGTCGTTGGTCGCACCTCATCGCGCAACGACCTCCGAAAACCTGTTCCGAACAGGTCGAGTCGACCGTTGAGAGCCGCAACATTTCTTCAGCCTTGCACCTCTCGTCACAGCGATAGGAACTCAGCTCAAAGATAACGCCTTTGAACCTAAACGCCGCTATCGAGCTTCAACGCCACAGCGCTGGATGGCATCACCACCACCACACCACCGCTCACATACTCCGCCAGCACCACATCCATACCAACGCATCCATGTAGTTAGCAAACTTCAAACCACACTCGTTGTGTCAAACCCATGATTAGTACCACAACACATCATCTCTTCCACGGTCAGCAACAGTCGATCTCTAGGCCATAGGACGTACCGTTCCGTTGACTTCACCAAGCCGCAACCAATTCAACGATATAACTTGAACAAGCGCAACTTTCGCGAGACATACAAGGACCGTTTGACTCCTCTGCCCGCGCAGAAGCATCCAGGGAACAGTGCGGTATCCTGAGCCGTTACAGAACATATCCCAACCCAAGTGGTACTTGCATCGACAGCAAGGCCATCGAAACATGATAACTCCGCGTTCCCAGCAGTAGTAGCCCATGCCACAACGGAGGCGGCTGCGGGACCTCTTCGACCAGCGCATCCGTATTCAAGACGCCTCGTTTCAGTTTGAGGTCATTAGCAATGGTCTCGGCGAGGTCTTCGTTCCCAAGTAGACCATTCTCAACAACTTCATGCTCTGCAGATACCGGTCTTGCATTATTGACAGGCGTGGTGGAAACCATGACCGCGACAAAGACGAAAAGGTCCACATGAGTTCTCATCTTGTATGTACTACTCGGTTGACTCCATCGATTGATACGAATGATTCGTCTAGTAATCCGTCTTCACGAGCCATGTCGTCGATTACGTAACATCTTCGGCGGCCAAGCGCATTTCCTCTATTACTTTGTGGGTGCCCTCTTCGTTGCTGCGTGGGATATAAGTGCTCAACGACACCGATCAGACGCTGAACAATGCATATATCCTCCATTGTAGAAGCAGAGAACGCGTTTTCCATTTTGGAGTTGATGAAAAGCTGCCCTTGCTCGCCTCTGTGGAGCCCGCTTACCCACTTGAACACGGCTACTGTGTACTTCTGCCGCCAATCGAAAGAATGCACTCCGTCGACTGCATCGGCTGAAGAAAGATCGATGTCCATGAGGCGCATGAGTTGACCATAGTACACATCAGCTCTACCATCTTCGACATCCATCTCCACAGCAACGAAACAACTCGCGCGTCGCACATCATTGTTTTCCAAGCGCTCCGAGACACTTGAAGAGCAGGCCCTTGCGGTTTGTACTGAAGAACAGGACAGGAAACGTAAACGACCCCATTCTGTACTGGACTCCCAGGTAGATGATACTTTCTTGGCTTGCGAAGCCGTCATACCCACAAACTTCCTCTGCAGATAGCTACCAAACAGCAATCGAAGTCGTTCTCTTTCCTCCGTACCCGTTGAAAGAATTAACCTCCACTTTGGAGTGAGAACCATATGCCCACCAGCGTCGTATACCTCCTTATACCCGTCTTCTTTCTCAGAAAATGGTGCACGCTGGACCACTTTCAGCGATTCGCGAAACAGAGCACCCCTTGTAAATGACTCGGCTGGCTTCGTACGGGCATTCAACCTTTCTGCTTCCCACCCGACAAACCTCTCCATCACGTACTGTGAGGCGCATACCAGAGGCCCGCACTCCTGGAGGCTCTCTTTCAAATGAAGGAGCATATGGGTCTGTGTCTTGCACATGGTAACACGCCGCTCATCAAACCGGTAGTAGTGTTCTTCGAAATGGTTATAGAAGCTATGAGCGAGGTATTGCACGCGATCGGAGTCTTCCTTCTTGAGTACATGACGACAACATATATCACACAGCTCGGAAAGAAAGCTAAGTCCATCAAGGAATGTCTTCGGTACGTGGCCATGGAAGAGAATCAGACATAGTGAAACGGTAAAGGTCTTTAGCTCTACCGCCTTCCATGAAGCAAATGAGCTCAGGGGACGCGGCTTGCGTTGAACCAAATCCGATGGTATTGTCGACCCCCACGCCACTAGCTCATTGTCCAAGCGTTCCACAGTACTCGGATGAATCTCGTACGGCTCCCCAGAAGAGCGACAGAGAACGTGAAGCATGTCCTTTTGCACGTTACTGAAGAGGTGCATAATATCATGCGGGAAGGACTGAAAGGGAACGATGTTTGGTATTGTACAGAGAAGAGATGAATGCGATATTCCGGTCTCGAGTCGTACGACATTCCGTTGTGCTTGCGTTGAACACCGATCGATCCGTGAGACTGCTTCCGTAACCGAAGTAGGAGTCCTCTCGGGCATATTGCTTGGGTCGAAAAACTTGACAGTTCCTCCTTCATTCCCCCTTCGAACGATTCGGCTCGGATAGTAGTACCCTCGGCTCTCCGGACAGTAGAATCCATGAAATATACATGATCGACATGGACAACGCCCCTTATGACCAACAGTACCGGCGAGCTTAGCAACCGCAGGAGTATCCCCTTGAATCCATAGTAGATGAATGCGCACGACCCGTTCCTCTCCATCATGAAATTTAAGCTTTGCACCATTGGATAAAGAAACCATTTCATCTCTGAACGGGACGAGGAATGACTGAAGATCAACAGGGGGGTCCGGCCCTGGGATGTACATCAACGGCAGCACATTCTTGAGCAAGTATCTCTGGTGGGGTGGGAGGTTCATAATAACCGCGATGAAGGACCAAACCTCGTAGTTCTTGTTCTTGTATGGGCGAAATCCATCTCCGGATAATACAAGGAATATGTCATTCCGGAGTGAATCTAAGCCGTATTTGTCCCTCAAGCGCTGAAACGCTTTTCCGTCGAAGAAGTCAATAGAAAGCATCGGATCTCTTCCGATATGATCTCTGTAAGCGAACAATTTGTGACACATTTCCCTGCTCTGAAGCATGGCTGCAATGCGGGGGAGCACTTGAATGTAGCAAACCTCCGAACCCGTGTTGGCTGGCATCGGGCGTGGTGCGGAGCATACGGAACAATTCGGTGCACCTTCACCATCATCCAATGGACTACCATATCTCATATGTCCAGGGCACATTGGCGAAACAATAGTACACTGAGCGAGACCAGACTGGCGGATAACGTAAGACATGATTGTCTTCCAAGTTCTGCACGGAGCTTGAAGCAGAACGAGAATCTTCTCGATCACTGTGTACCTTATCCCGTGGTCGCAGAATAGGTCAACCCATCTCTCATTCACCATAAGCCACTCCCGCAGGTCATGAATACGAGTGAAAGGTTCTTCTTGTATCGTTAGGCTCCAAACTTGGCTCCCGTTCCTTCTCATCGTCACTGCATTCGCACCGCCTCGCTCGCCATGAAGGTCCTCTTCGGTATTCGCACCGCTCCGCTCGCCGTGAAGATCCACTGTTGAGCCTTCTACACCGAGATGAACTTCATCTTCAATATGGGGAAGGACACTGAGATCTGGAACAGCTTCTCTTCTTGTAGAGTCAGTTTCGGCCGTTTGATTCAGGGGAGTAGAGTCGTCATCCACCCCTTCGCTTCCTGAGATTCCTGACGAGCGAATACTTTGCGGCCCTCCTCCTCCTCCGGTACCTTGATGTTCTTCCTCTCCATCAGTGTCATGTTCCTCCAGCGATTCATAGATGTTGAAGTCGTACATCCCTCCATATTCAGTTGGCAACTGAGGTCCCCATGCGAATGGACCCCTTCCAAGAGCAGCCCTCTTCGTGTTCGCAATGCGTAGGTGGCTACGCATGGTTGAGAAGCCCACTGGCTGTCCTGGGGAGCATCTGCATTCAAACCATGGTTGACAGACGTACCGAGCCATTGGCATTAGTTGCGGTATCCTTCAACGTCTCATGTTCCTTGTTGGGTGGTCCTTGTAGGCCATCCATGTTGCACCTGTTTGTTTGAGTAGGAGGGTATGAACCGAAAGGGTCATCAGTTATGTTTCGTTTCAGAACAAGTGCGCCATTTTTCAGACTTACTGTTGGCATTCTCCACCTGCGTGGGTTCCCGCGGTAAAAGCTCCGACTCTCCATTGAAAGAGTCCCGCCACGCACCCAGGTACGATCTCCGTCTTTTCATCCTTCATCCTTCATCCTTCCGAAGGATCCGCGCCGCACCCTTCATCATCACCGCATCCTTCCCCTCTGTGTCCAGTCCGCTCTGCATCCTCCCCCTCTTCATTCTTCCCCGCTACCCCACTACGTCCTTCCTACATCTCGAAGGCCTCTCTTCCATTGCAAGGGTACCACATCATCGGACAAAATCAATCATCATTTGCATCCAGCTTTCCTTGTTCTGCTATCGCATCCCTTTCCGTAATGACTTCTGTCACCAGAGCTTTGGAAGATCTGCAGGCATGCTCCAAGAAACAAGAGAAGAGTCTCAGAAATGTCGAAGCAGTCATCCAGAACATCGCATCCGATCTCAGTAGGTTGCAGCCGTCTTCATACTTACCTCCAATCCGCAAGCCTACTCAAGGAGTAGACTATGTGCGAGGTTTCCATGTCACTGCATACCTACGCAAAGCGATTGATGAGAAGAACATGTTGCAGGAGGTCGGTAAGAAGTACATTCAGTTTGAGGATGGTGTGGCTGATGACGTCATCAACACAGACGCTATGGCAGTACTAGATGGTCTACTTAACCTGCATGTTCCGGACCTGTACGGTGCAATGACCTGGGCACAGGCATGCGTTCAGAAGAAGCGGGAATGCGAACTTGTCATCAGAGAAGCCGCAGTATCACCTGAGCTAGCCGTCTTTGCCCAGGGGGCTGCATGGTGGACGTTTCGAGAGCTCGCCAAACAGAAGATGCGTTCCAAGATGCGGTCGGGTCGTAAGAATAAGAATCCTGGATCTGGGGTAGTGAACGTCAGACAAGAAACACAAGATGGCAATACGGAATGTGAAGATACAGATCCTCTTCTAGTTTGCACTGAAGGACGAGATGACCAGCAACGACAACCTGCACACTTGCCTGGGAATACGGAAGAAGTGACTAATCATACCTCAGAAGAGAATCAATCTGTGTACGCCACCGGAATTTCAACCAGAAACGAAGAATGCACTCGACACGGGATTCATGCAAGGCAAGAAGCCACTGTGCGAACCACGGCTGTGAGCGACCAGGAACCCTGCAATGCACACAAAGATGTCAGTTCCCTCCTAGGTGAAGCGAGAGCAGCGATGATAGAAGATGCTGGAGTTCAATCCGAGAGAACAGTTTCCGACATGCTCCGTGCCACCCCACAAGTTTCTTCTGGTGATTTCGGCAAGGTTGCAGCGATCAGGGCAGTACTTGGGGTCGAAGTGGATCCTCAGGGAAATGCTGAGATGGAAGAATCTGAACCAAGCTTACGTCGAGGCCCAGCGGCAAGTACATCAATTGCCGGAAGCGTTGGTCAACGCGCAAATGAAAACTCATTTGGCGCTCTCGCTACAGGCGCTGCTTCTCAAACGACCTCATATCTCTCTTCTCCGTTGCAGAATGTTGCCTCTACCACTGTACCGGATCTCCCTGTGTCCAATACTGCTGGACAAAGGGTGGTTTGTCCTGTTCCTACAGGTAGGCGAGGTTCCGGCCGGAGAATTGGGAGCGCGTCGGTCGGTAGGAATGTCAGGCAGAGGCGCTAGGGGTGTTTCGTCACGATAGGTCATCTTGGAGGAGAGGTTTAGCGCCTACGTACCTTGTTGGGTAGTACCCGGGAATGTCTGTTTCCTATCTCCCGTCTGAATCAAAAGAAATCAGCGTAGCTTGATGAGGGTATATGGATGAGAAGGGCACCACCTCGGTGGGAGCATCGCGGATGCAATACATGGAAGCATACTTAAGAACTTGGCAGTGATTTCACATGATATATCAGCGCTACAGCGCAGATAAACGGGACGGCGGAAAGAGCTGGAAGATTTGTCTGTGTTAGTTGATGCCGTTGTTGACTCATGAGCGCGATACGCTCTAAGAGGACGGTCGCCTTCTGTGTAAATATCGTACACTGTTTGGTATCGAAAGACGAGGCAGGCGCGCGTGAAGTCCGCATTGAATGTACCACTAACGCGATACATTGACCGGATAACATGGAGAACCCTGCTTAGAGTGCGGTACTTGCGAACGATAGGCTGTGATTTGCGTATGCCCAGGCCGGGCACGCCCTTGAAGAATTCGCAGCCGGCACAGACGCACAGGAAAATTAACATGTCGTCTGTGAAGTTGTTGAGCGAGATGGTGTCCAACGACGCGAGATTTGTTGCGCTCGAAGAGGTCACCGCCGCCGGTCCTCGTCATCTTGTAGATAATTTCGGAGGCGCCATAGAAGAGCAAGTCAGAGTCCTCGGTGATGCGGCGTCGATGTAGCCGTGTTCGGTCATCGAGGTCAGCTGAACATCGGCCTCGTACGGTGCGACGATGTACTCGACGTTGAACTTGCGACACTCGCGGATGACGTGGCGCGCAATGTCGCACGTGACAGGCGTCTTGGTACCACCATGGCACCCTCGGCGTAGGCGGCGTCCGGCCTTTGCGCGCGCTTCGTCGCGACGCGACTTGGGGTGTCGGCCTTCATTGGAAGGTCGGCGCCATTGAAAACCAGGAATGGGTGATGTTGAAATGGAGCAGCATGCGCACGCGGTACATGCAGTACTCGGTCATAGGCGTTGGTGTCGATGTCGCGTCATGCCGTCTATAACGTCTTTAGACGTTGACGGTGCAGGAGAATATTCCCTTATGAAGCCAACCGTAAACGACGATTCCGACACGGGTGCGGGCGAGTTGCTGAAAATTCTTCTGCTGACATATTGGCTTCATGAGAGAGAGAGAGAGAGAGAGAGCAGAACGATGAAGAGGAGAAGACGGAGAGTAGAGCATTGACGGTGATAGGATACAGAAGAATACCATCTGGATGGTCCGAAGAACCTCTGGACAAAATTGGGAAGCCTCCAAAACAGTACACAGCGCGCGGAGGTCAGGAAGAACAGGCTCAGCGACAAGCACGAGCGCGTACTGTGCTTGTCATGATGATTGACATGGTGGGCGCGACTGGGAGGAATGATGAAACGACGTAGGGCAGGGGCCACCGAGTTGCCGGGAGGGAATCTCATAAGAGCGGTAAAGTAGCGGCGGAAAGGTCGGTGCGGAACGGGTAGCGGGTCACGAGGAATACAACCGTGAAAGCCTGAAAAACATTGGCAGGACAACAGCGTGGGCGAGGAGTGCAGCGATGCATAATCGGACTCTCGGACTCCGTGTTCAGCCGTACGATGAGAAAGACAATGGAAGAGGAGGTGCTGCAAATGTCAGAATGCACCGAATGCATAACCATATGTGCAAGCGGATGTAGTCACGTACCTGGACCGCGGTTGTCCTTCGCCGAGCTTTCATCTCACAACTGCCGTGACCTTCACGGAACTCGAGATGGGCGATGCGCTCGCGGTCCGCCGCTAGCGCCGCGCCGCGGCCGCGGAGGCCAGGCGCGAATTGAACGCGAAAGAGTCCACGGCACAGACAGAGAGCGCGAGTCTGCACACAGCGGCAATGGGGAATTCTGGTAGACGCACGCCGGTGGCGAGCGGACAAAGAGGGCCACGATGAAGGCGGAGATTGAGAGAGGGGGGGTCCAGCACAGGATAAGAAACGGGTGGGCGGGCTGACGATAGATTGGGACGCGTTCATGGATGGGCGGGAGGGCGGTGCAGTGGGAGTGCAGTGGGACGCGTTACATGAATCGGCGGGAAAATGACGAACATTTACCATAGCCACGAGACATGTTACACCGAAACACTCTGCAGACTGCAGAATGGTAGGTACTTCGAAGAAGTGTGCAGGTCAAATTTTTGATACTTCCTATTTTATGTGCACGGCGATGTTCTGGTGTGTCTCTGTAATTACTGTAATTTTAAGTTACACCTTCCTGAGCCCTAAACTGTTGAGGAAACCAGGTACCTTGGTAAGCTGTTCACCAACCTTTATCGCTCATGGCAGTGATAGCGACCATCCTCATCTCTTCAACGTTCGCCTCGCGCCCTCTTCTTCTCCCTTCCGATCTATTTCACCCACCAACGCACTAGGAATCTGTCACATAACCATGCAAAGTCAAGAAAGCCAGGAATCTCAAGCTCTATTGGAATGTATGATTCCTCCAGGAACCCGTCTCGTGACCGTTCACGAGTTGCAACCAGTTATTGAGCCCTCTGCATCTACCAGTCATAATCGTTCTTCAATAGCTGAAATTGATATATTACGGAAGTCTGCGGCGGATAGGAAGAGGACATATAGGTCTAAACCTGGTAACTACGAAAAAGAAAAGATGGCCCGGGAGAAGAGAGATGCTATTCGAAAGTCGAAGGAAACGCCTGAAGATAAGGTGAAGCGTTTAGCAGCGGGGTGTGAAAGGGTGAGGAAATGCCGCTTGCGGAAGAAAGCTACCACAGGAACGTCAAGTCTTTTAGAAGTATCAGGAGGCGTACTCCAAAGCCCCGAAGATGCCTTTCACATAGATGCTCTGCAATATACCACCCGAGCACATGTCAAGATTTACAAGGAAACAGTTGTGCATCATAGCTTGGGGAGCACAGATGACGTCCCTGTTAAGAAAAGAACTACTTTCAAAGTTGTAAGAGATGCTTGTGGAAAACTTAAGTTGGTTCAACTTGCAAGTCAGAACACAACAGTCCAGAAAGAGGTAAGTGGGATGGATTGCGACGATGTCGCTTGCCGGCTCCAGAAGGACAAGACACCTCGTACCCGCTAAGTAACCCCACGCTCACGTTCGCCGGGGGTATGATGGCGACGATACGTTGTGGAGGCGATCGCGTAAACCCGCCGAGCGAAGCGTTCTTGCGCGGTCGCCGCGTGCGAAATCCTTGGCACGGCCGGATCGTCGTACATCGTGGCGGGTTGGGGCGGTGGCGAGGATATGGTACCGCGCAGTCCTCCCGCGGTCATAGTTGCGCGCGGTGACGCGAAACCATAATTAATTCAGTACTACAAAGGACCAGGAGCGCGGTAGTTTGAAGGAACAGGCGCGTGCTGTCCCCGGGGGCACAGAGCGGTGTGCAGTAGCGTTTCCGTGGCGTAGACATGGCGCGTACGGGCGGCAGCCCGTGGCGATGGGATTTCTAAAGGGGTTGGGCTTAGTCCAGCGAGCAGACGGTGGAGCATGGA
Organism: Pterothamnion heteromorphum; assembly: GCA_032358295.1. Lineage (NCBI taxonomy): Eukaryota > Rhodophyta > Florideophyceae > Ceramiales > Ceramiaceae > Pterothamnion > Pterothamnion heteromorphum. Next base: position 7,285 of record JAULBV010204154.1, on the reverse strand, counting down.
TCCGGGGCGTGGCGTGGAGCAACGTGCCAGCTGCGATGACAGCGACGGAAACAGCAGGTACCCGGACCGTGCGTGTATCGCATAGGATTGGGGAATCTTCCGGAGTCATCGCGCCGGATCGGGGCAGGAACGGAGTGGCGCGTGAACCCGACGGAGGATACCGGCGTCGCAACACTGGATGGTGACAGAAAGAGTCGCCGGGGATGTATGCACTTGGGCGAGGGCGGGCGCGAGTTCGAGACGCGTGTTCGACGTAGTGGCGGGGTTGCGGGGGTGCGAGTATGGCCGCGAGCGAGCTGGAGTGCGCCAACCGCAGGCGTAACATCCGTTAACGGCGGACGACTCGCGTGTGGTCATGGCAAAGCACGGTCGCAGGCTGCGGCGAGAGAATGCGATGAGAAGGCGAGCGGCATGCGGAATGCGGAGTGCGTGGCGGGCGAGAGGGCACGGGCGGAACGTCATGCATGGAGAGGCGGGGACGTTGTTTCCGGCATATCGAAATGCGCGGCACAGCGCATGTGCGGCGCAGCGCCGTGGGCGGTGGTTGCGTACGGTGGTAGCGCGGGCTCACGGGCCGCGGCGGCGGTCGGTGGTGGTGAGTCATACAGCGCGAACGGCCGGAGGCGCGCAGCGCGGCCGAAGCCGGGGAGAGCGCGCGCAGCAGGGTGTGTACGTAGGCGAGAGCCTAGGCGAGAGCCGTGGTCGTTGCCGAGCTCCGCGGTGCTCTGCGGGCGGAGGCGGCGTTACGTTGGCGACTGGGTCGAGCGTGGGCGCGGCGCGGGTCGATGCACTCGGCGCTGGGGCGGCGATCGGATTTCGTGCGAAGCGGAACTGTACGAAAGGTATCTTACAGTACTCTGTCTGTCAGGTATGCGGCGCGCGGCATCGGATCATGCTTTTGCTTTGGATCACGCAATGAGTGGCGGCTACAGGATTCACACTACTGATGCGGCGGCGATGCGCCAGTGCAGGTCACTGTATCTTACAGTGTAAGGTTACATTTGGCGCATCGCGGCCGCATCTGTCCACCCCGAAGTCCAGCAATGCTCCTCCCACGTGCACACGACGCACACCTCCTCGCACTGCGCACCAGCGTCAACCTTCCATCACACTGCGAATCGCAAGTTCCGAAGTAAAAAATAATAAGACAAGTAGCGCCCAGCCATCCTGCGTGTGCTGCCCTCCATCACGCAACCCTTCAACCCCACCACCGTCCTCCACGGCACCCTGGCCCACCCGCCCCCCGTGCTTTCTCGGCCGCGGCCTCGCCCGCGCCGTCGCCCTCGCCTTCGAACTCACACTACATGAACTCGTGATGCATGATCGCCTCGGTCTGCGGTTCGTCACAAAACGCCGCTCGCGCCGCACACGCCGCACCACCCGCTCGCCCGTCCCCGCGGCGTGCGTCCCTGTGCGCACATCCGCCACGTCGGATAACACCGCCAATGTCCCGTCCAGCCGCACAAAATCGTCGTGCACGAGGCGCCGGCTCGTGTGGAATCGCGTCTGCTCGTTGTCCCGATGCCCGCCGTGCCAGTGACCTCCCGCCCGAGGAACATTCAAGATCGGCCTACAACCGTCGCCGCCGCACCGCATTTATTCTTCCTACGTCCATCCGAACATCCCAGACTCCGCTGCGGGTCATGACATGCCGTCCAACGCGTCGGTGCGCGCACCAACGCTCGACGTCGTCTCCACTCAGTATCCCCGCCCCGCCTCGCCTCCCGATATGGATCCGCGCGCCGAGGACCGCGCCGCCCTGATCGCCAACATGGCCAAGACTACCGATGACGTCGTGCGCCGCGAGAAAGTCAAATCCTCGCTCCCCGACCTGGTATCCAGTCTGCGCCGCGACCTGCAGGTCGCGTGTCCATGGACACCAAACCCGCGTCGCCATGCGACACCACCACGTACATGCTGTACCACTCCGGTACGGGCCTGCCCATCAAAGCCCCGCTGTACGCCATTGTGTATGGCACTCTCACGCCGCCCGACACACCGGGCTCGCGCGACATGGCCGTCGTCCTTTTCGATGCCTTCGTCGCAGTTCACGGCCAGCATGCGCGACGACCGCACCTCCACGGCGCGCCGCGCCCTGCGATTCCTAGCCTGTCTGACGAATCTGCGTGCTCGGGCTGGTCGCGCCGGTCGAGTCGGTGTCGTATGGCGCGACACGGCCGCATCCACCGGACATCTCGCCGCCGTTCCACTGCGGCCGCCGGCAGGGCGCACGGGCGACGCGTGAGGTGACTTGGGAGTGCGAAAGTTCACGCGCCACTGCTCCTCGTCGGACGCCTCTCCATGCCAGCCTGACCTGCTGGACTGACAGCGAGGTACCGGTAGTGGGCTGTGCGGACGCAACACGCCGTGGGACGCCGGCGAGCGCTGGGTGCAGTCCGGCGAATGCCGGTCCTGCTTCTGCAGGGATACTGACTTGGAAGTTGGAAGTGGCCGGCGGCACGTGGAATCCGCTGCCGCCCCCGAAGGCGGTGCGTCGTCGCCGGCGCCCACTGTCTCGACTCCGGCGACTTCGCCCGTGCGACTCCGCGGATTCCAACGGCTCGACCACGGCGTCTTCCGACACGCCCGCGAGCTTGCGCCCAGCACAAACCCGGTGTCCATGTCCGTTGAAGTCTGTATCTGACATGGAATTATTCTGCGCCGGCGTGTCGTCTGTCAAAGCCACCCGAATTCCATGGTGTCAACATCGTCCTACCGCGTTCTGCAGCCGCACGAAAAAACCGCCGCCACCCGCTCGCCCCGCTGGTCGCCAAGACCATCACCACCAGCAAGCTCCTGTGTGCTATCGTTGGTGCATCGCCTGCCCTAAGCCGGCTGCGGCATGTCGTCCATGGAGATCACCAACCACGTCATCGATGCTGCCTGAGCACGCATCAAGAAGAACAACTGTCTCTGCCTTTATGACTCCCTCAAGTTCGTAGTATCAGTCAGCTCCATCCGCTGTTCGCGCAAGGGCAAGACCCTGCATTTCAAGGGCAGGTCAAAACCCGTCCCGGCCGACACCACGTCGCACGCCGCCTCCGCCTCGCCCGCCACGGCCGCTCGACCTGGACGACGTGGCCGGCTCGGTCGCCGCCACTCCCACCCGTATGGACTCTAAAACTACGCTCGTTAACCGCCTAGTCTCCCAGAACCTGGCGCGCGCCTGTTTCTGCGCTCACTCGCATCCACGCCTTGCGACCGCTCGCTCCCAGTGATCTGCTCAGCGAGCTCTTCGGTGGGTTGTCTTGCAATCCACGGTCAGTCCGTGTGCCGTTCGTCCGTTGCCCTTTGGGTCGTGTTCACTCGCAGTCGTCTGCTCCCCTTCCGTCATCGGTCGTTACAACGCAGTCCGTTGTCCCATTCCGTACATGCCGCTCTTGGCGCCCGCTCGCCATTCTCATCCTCGTATGTGAAGTTGCAATTCACCCGCTGTCGCATACCTTTCGTAGCACGGTAGGTATCCCAGTTGCTGCTCACCTTCGAATAGTTCGCAGCCGCAGATAACGCGCTGTCGCATGGCACAGTAAACCAGTAGATAGTAGTTCAATACATCTGACACACCGTCTCAGAACTGTTCTGTGTCTCCCCGCCGCCCTCGCCCTTCAAACACCCAATGCCCAAACTTTTATGCGTCCTATATGCCAATTCCCGCACGCTCTGGTCCGGCCATCCGGCCGCACAGGCCGCACCTGGCGGCCGACCACATGCACCACCACATTATCGCCCGAGTCCAAGTTCAGCGACCACCTGGACGCGACCGACCAGAGGTACACGCTGAACTCTCCTGCCATCTCGTGCCTGGCGGCATGGAGAATGAGCGGCAAGGGCAATTCGTCGCTCTGTTGCGGGATCTGCCTCAGCAGCACGTTCTGCGCTAAGTACACCTACTTTTCGCGTCTGGCGACGCGTGCCGACTGCGCCACTAGTTCACGCAACACGTCGCGAAGCGATATCATGCTCTCCGTCAGCGCGCCGCGCACGCGCCGCTTCACCGGCACCAGCATAAGCCCGGCCTTGTACCACAGGTCTTCCACGTCGCGCCACCGCCTCATGGCCGGCCAGTGTGCGGCCAGCGTGCGCATGAACACGGGCCGGTCGGCCCGCCAGTACAGCGCAAACGCCGACCCGGTCTCCTCCGTCACCCGCTCGCGGTGCAGCGGCAGAACGTCCGGTGTCGAGTTCCTCGCCCAGCATACGCACTCCGGGCGACCGCGTTATATCTCGCTGCAGCGCGGCGCTTCAGCGGCGGCGGCGCCTCGTGCTTGCCGCGGCGGCCACGAGCGCCATGGTCGCGGCGGCGCCCGCGTCCAGGTGGATCATAGCCTTTTCGGCCGCGCGCACGGGGACAATCGGGGTCGTGTGCGCGTGGGTGTGCGGCCTCGAACATGGCGCTGTTCCGCCCCAGCGCCACGCCGGCGTCGGAACGGTCACATGACAGCGTCTAATGGAACGGCGCCCTGGATGCAGAGCATCCATCAGGCGCGCTAGGCGCGAGCGGCCCGAGACGCGCAGCGCGGCAGGGAAAGCGCACGCAGCACGGCATGCATGTAGGGGAGAGCCGGCGGTCGCCTGATGTCGGCAGGTGGATCGAGCACGGCGCTGCGGAGCGGTGGGATGCACGCGGCGAAGAGGCGGCGCGACGCGCCAGTACCTGTACGTAAATCTGAGCCGCAAGAGACTACCTGTAATGCTATTATTTACAGCGCAACTTGCCCTTCGCGTGATCCGGCGATCCGGAGATGACCCGGGAATGGACGAAATTTGCGAGTGGTCAGACACCAGATGTATCTTACTCTGTAGAACGCAAAAAGCGCCCAAGTTGAACGTACAGGTTCAAAATGGCATCGCTGCACAAAATATGCAAAATAACAGTACACGCATGCACAGTCCTTTACATCCGTACACGTTTTATCCCCAGAGGCGTAATTTTATGCACCCCAACATGGGATTAGGGAGCGCGCCTTCGCACCCCTCCCCCCCGCCGCACGCTTCAACTGTCCGTCCCCCCCCCCCAACAACTGACCGCCGCCACCGCCGCCGCCGGGCCCATCGCCGTCATCGCCATGAGCACCGACGCCGTGTAGAGCTTGTCATGGGCCATCCGATCCGCGCCCGGCCCAGGCCCACGCGCGTCACCGCCGACCCACGCGCAGTGCAGGGCGTCGTATAGGCCTACCTTTCCGCTCCAGGCTCGGGCGCGTCGCCGCCGCCTCTCTCTCCGCTAAGCGCGCCCCTTCGTAGCCACCCTCACGGCGCCTATGCTATTCCATCCCGCCCCCATCCGGTCGCTCGTGCTGCTGTGCGCGGTGTGGTCCACACTCCTGCGCGCGCCCGCGCTGCTCGCGCGGCCCGCCACGCCGCACCCACGCTGACGCCCGCGACACCTCCTTCGCGCAGTCGGTCAGCCTTACCACTGTCTCCTCCATGCTGGTCACAGCAGTCGTGCGCTACAGCCCCCGTCGCTGCTGCTTCTCGCGCATCTCGTGCGCCGCCACGCGCACGGTCGCGCCAGCCTTAGACGTCGTGCACCCGCCCCTGCTTCGCTACGTGCACGCCGCCGAGCGCGCCCGCCGCCCGGCCGGCTGCGCCAGCCGTGGCGGCTGCCCTCATTACTCGCGCTTCTGCCATCCCAAGTCGTCGCGTTCGCTACACTGGCCAGCCGCTTCACGCCCTGACACGCGTGCCCTTCTGGTCCGCCCCGCGTTGTCCGCGTTGTCCGACGCCTGCACGCCACAGCATTCTGCCCTGGCCGCTGCCGCGCTCGCCCTGATTGAGGCCCATGCAGCGACCTGCCCGCGCTCGTCGACGTGGACGTCGTCTAGGTCGACCTTCCGCGCGTGCGCACGCGCACGCGTCGTGCATGCACTCGCGGTCCGCCGCGCCCAACTGCAGCCGGCATGTGTGGTCCTGGTCCTGCATCTGTTGGACGGAACCCCGCGCCTCGCCGTATTGCTGTGGCTCATGCTGCAACGCCCGGACGGCGGAGTTGTCGCTTCCACCAACGCGGAGTCGCACGCACGCGCCACATTGCTCCCCTTCGCAAACGACATGGCCACGCCGTCCTTCGCCGGCAGCTTCGCACCGGCACTGCGTATCGCCCAGGCCAAGTTGTGGCTTTCCATCGGTCGCCAGCTGGCGAAATGGGTGGCGACGGGGTTCAGATCGACGTCGGGCTGCAGGCCCATGACCTAGGCGCTGGTGTTCTCGCGGCGGCGGGCGGTGGCGCCGTGACCGGTGCGCTTTCGCTAGCACACGGTGGTGGTAGGCTTCGAGGCTGGGGCGTCGGAGGGCATTGGACGAGGGAGGGATCGAGAAGAATGGAAAAGAGGGGAAGGTTGCGGCCCGTTGCGGAGCAGTAGTACTCTGTCTGTCTGTACACTCGCACACGTAACTTGCAGTATGCACTTGTGGTAACCCCTTTACAGTAAAAAGGTTTTTTAAAAAACAAAATTGTAGGACAAGGTCACGCCGCGCACTGCGTGTCACACGCGCTCCCGAATCGGGAGTCCAGATTGTGCACTGTGCGTCAGACGAGGTGCAGTGACTGCACCGTGCAGTGCACTGCGTGCCCATTTTCATTTATTTTGAATGCCTTTCGAGGTACTGCGCTCTAGTTGCATTCTTATTGATCAAATTTCTATTGTAAAGTTCTCCGTGATTCATATAATAGTACTCTAAACGCGCTCTTATTGAATTCGGGAAATTTCTACTTATCGCCCAAAAATAGTGCGCTCTATTCACACTCTTCTTGCACAAGCGCCACGAATGACATAAAAACAAAAAACAGAGTACCCTCCTAATGCGCTCTATTTGACCACCCCAATATATTTTACGCTCTATTTGCTACTATTTCACGCAGCCTATTTCTACTAGGGGGTACCGTACCACTGCAGCGTAATAGTGGTCCAAGGTACGGGATAATCCAAGTAAACTACTGAACACTATTACCGTTTAGTGGTTTTACTAATTTACTTAGCCATTTTCATGAAAATGTTGCACTGAACCTGGTTTTTACTTCCGTGGAGCAATTAAAAGGCAGATTCACAAATTTATTTCAAGTTGTGTACTCCGAAACGGCCCAGGACTTCAACAAATTAGAGAACGTGCTGGGAAGTGAGGAACCCCGCGCTACGACTACGGGGTAGTGGACTGTGATTCGTCCGACCTGTACCGCACCAGTTGTGTGGGACTGCGACGAGAACCTGCGTGACACGGCCGTGGACGGGGTTTGCCATGATACTCCAAAGCTATTCCGGAAAGGATCCCCTTCGCGAATGTCCCC
>JAULBV010204043.1:0-11939 GCA_032358295.1 Pterothamnion heteromorphum | reverse complement strand
GACGAAAAGGCGAAACTGCGGAGCCATTCGACCAGTGTACAGGAACCGCAGAGCAGAAAAGGAATGAGTATGAATCCGGAACTTAAAGCTCTGCTGGTATCGCGTGGCATGCCAGCAGAAAACGACGATGCAACGAGTCAAACGTGGCTACTGGCGAATCAAGCAACGGTCTTTGCCAATGCGACCGACACACGGCAGCAGACTGCAACGCAGACTGCGACGGTCCAGCCCGACATGACTAAGCTGGTGCAAGAGGCTGTTTCAAGATCGCTTGAAGCCCATACTGTACAGCGGGCCGCACATCGGAAAAACGTGGATGAACTCACGACGATGGCGGGCTGCGAGGAGATTCGTGCACTACTGTACGAGTGCCCTGAATCAGAGGTTCGCAAGAAGATCCAAGAACACCAGGCCGAGCGGTCGAAGTCGGGACCGGCACCAGGTATTCCACGGGTCACAGCCAACGGTCGGGACGCGTTCCGTAAGGACGTCGGGGACGCGTTTGTCTGGCGTGCTTTGGATACGTTTGGCGTTTCCGCGAATACTCGTGCAACGATGGCGGTCGTCAAGCCCAATGATTTCGCCAGGAAATTTGCAGCCATGTCTCTCAGTGACTTGGCTCGTGAGTGTCTCACCACAGACGGCTTCGATGTGCGTGGCCTCAGTCGCCAGGACGTTGCCATGGCTGTGATGTCATCGCCGGATCGTGTTGGGTTGCGGATGGATTCCCGTGACTACGGCGGAGCGTATCACACCACTGGCAGCTTTGCCTTGCTGACCGAAAACGCAGTGAACAAGTCCATGACGGCAGGCTATGCCGAGAACCCTGCAACATGGCGTGGGCCAATGCGACAGGGGCCATCAGTGCCGGACTTCAAGCAGGTCAAAAGGTACGCGATAGGGGCCTTGCCAAACCTGTCAGCATGGCCGGACAATAGCGAGCCGCAAGAGGTCTCAATGGCTGATTCTCGTGAGACGTACGCCGTCGAAGCGTACGCTGAACAGATTTCGTTTTCTTGGCAATTGCTGGTCAATGACGACATGGGCGCGCTAACTACTGTGCCGTTCAAAATGGGCGCGGCCGCATCCCGTACGGTCAATGCTGTTGCATGGGCGGTACTGACGGCAAACGCAGCGATGGCCGACGGCGTGGCTTTGTTTTCTGCTGTGACCGGAAATCGATTCCGTGCCAATGTTGTCACAGGTTCAGCAACTCCAACAGTGGCTACCGTTGGTGCCATGTCTACGCTGCTACGGTTGATGCGAGGCCGCAACGTCAAGCTGGCGACAGGTACCGAGAGCGAAGGGCCGGACGTGCTGAATTTGACACCAGCCTATATTGTGGGACCGGCTGCCTTGGAGGTCACGATTAATCAGTTGGTTAACTCGGCGTACGATCCAAACGCTAGTGTCAACACAATGGTGCACAATCCAACGCGTGTACTCACTCCAGTGATTGAACCATTGTTGGATGCTGCCAGCGCAACAGCGTGGTATCTGTTCGCCAATCCGAACCAATGCGATACCGTCGAAGTCGCATTTTTGCAGGGCCACGAGCAGCCAGTCACGTGGAATTGGATGGATGACGCAACCCTCACACGCAAGTGGGGTGTGCGTCAAGTGTTCACTGCCAAGGCGATGGACTATCGCGGTATGATTCGTCACGCAGGTGTTTAGTTGGTAGTGTTAGTGGCTCCTTATCAGAAGGAAAGAGAACATGATTGAACGAAGTATTCATTGTCTTAAAACCTCATTTCGCACTGGCCGCACGCTAAGCACAACGCCGGGCGAAGGGGGTTGGACAATAAAGGACACGTCATCGTCTGGTACGCCAACGTACACCATTCAGACGGGCGGCGGGGCTAAGCTGTTGTGTGATAATACCAGTGAAGCACAGGTCGTATCGCTTTACCAAAACGATACGCTGGGCTTTCAACTGGTCGATATCCAACGTGTGTCATGGCTGGCAAAAGTGGCGGGAATTGACTCGGTGACTACGCTAGTGATGGGTCTTGCCACGGCCCAAAACGACACGCCAGACAGCGCGACGAACAACTGTTGGTTTCGCATGCAGGGCTCAGCGTCTACGTCTCTTGTGGTTGTCGAAACCGATGACGGCACTACTGACAACGACGACAAGGCCACAGGCGTTTCGTTGGCGAGCACGTGGAAAAAGTTTGAGATCGACTTCTCGAATGGCATATCGGACGTCCGCTTTTTTATCGACGGCGCGGCTGTTGGGCGAGGTACAACTATGTCGATGGCAGCGATCACAACCGAGTCTGTTCAGCCGTTTGTGCAAGTACAAAAGGCATCAGGCACAGGCGTTCCGGCAGTCACGATTGTTGATTTCCAACTGGTGTACAAGACCGCTTTGGGTGGATAATTATGACGCTGGCCGAGCAGATGCTGACGGATGTTGACGCCGTGTTTCTGAATGCGGCAGAGCACGCGGAAACGTACGTCTATACGGCACCACGAACCGGAACTCAAACCAACATAACGGGGGTTTGGGAACCGGACGTGACGCCGAATGTGGACGTGACGCGAGGCGTGGAAAACATGCTGACAGGCAATCTGCTTGTGGCCAGTAGTGTGACGGCAGTCAGGACTGGAACCGTATCGATTGCGTCTGAGACGTGGATTGTCGAGAGGGTCGGGCCACCACTGGTTGGAATGCGAGTCTTGACTCTCACTCGACAGGTCACCAGTCACAGGGGAGAGCACTTCCGGTGAGCGTGACACCAGTATACAAATTCACGTTGCCGTTGCAAAACGCGCGTGTGCTGCTTGCGAATTGCCTAGGGTTTCAAACATTGTGCGGAACCGTCGGTAACGTGAACAACACACTCGCAAAGATCTGGTTTTTTGAAACTGACGACGAGCACGTGTCAGCACAAGCAACACTGCCTCGTGCGATAGTGTCGTATCAGATGGTGGACTTCGCGGCCAACAGAACGAGCACATCGGGCTTTGTTACGACGGGGCCGATTGCCATCCGGATCGAGGCCACGACATCGCAGACGGTACAGCAGGACGGCTTGATTGAGTGGGCCAACACGATAGGTCAGATCCTGGAGGAAATGCAGACGCTGGTCACGGGCTCAGGTCAATATTTGGACGTCACGAAAATCGTGGTGGAGGACTTCGGGCGGTTCGACGAGCCGGTGAACAACGGTCTTCGAGGCCATGGGTGCTGTCTGCTGATTGAGTGGCGAGGAATGAACACGTGAAGCTCAAGATCACATGGGATGAAACGCTAGTCACTCAGCGAACGCATGCCAGGATGTTGCGGGACAACGTGAGGTCAGCTATCTACTATCACAGGGATGTTGTGTTGCCTCGTCACTTCACCTTGGCGGGGGCGAGAAAGTACAAGTATTCACCGAGATCACAGCGAACGAAGATCAAGAAATACAAGAAATACAAGCATCAATTGCCCAACGTGATGACAGGCAAAATGCGTGAGATAGTGCTCAGTCAAAGCAAGGTAACAGGCACACAATACGGTGGACGATTGTATTGCAAGAACTACTTTCCGTTGGATGCAAGACGACGCTACGAGATTGAGCAAGTGACAGCCGACGAAGAGCAAGGCACCGCAAAGCGGATCGAAAAGGGATACGCAAAATCGGTCAAAGATCCCAACAACCAACGCAAACGACGCGTGAAAATATCAAGGAAATAGCATGGCAACAGGTGCCTTATTCGATGCTGTGGTCGGGGCTGTCAATATCTACCAGGTCAAGGATACGTCCTACGATCCTGGGCTAACGGTGGCTCAACACCACTACAGCGGCGGGGTCGCTCCACAGCAGAGCGACATCACTAGCGGTGACCCTGTCATCTCTATCACGAGCGGCGATATCGTGACGATCCTGGACGGTATAGACGCGACGGCTGGTCTGGCCGTGAGTGCAGGCACTGTCACAATCCCGATCAAGAATCGAGCGGCTGGCGGGCTGTTTGCGAGTGGTTCGAATCATCACACGCTCTCGGCTACACACGGGCTGCTGATCCCAGTCTCAATATCGGCCAGTCAGGACGATGAGGACGGGGCGCAACTACAATTGGAATTTCATGCGGCCAGTTCAACGGGGCTGGCAAATCCCATCACACACAACGCATCGCAGTCGGCTGGCAGTCAGACATTTACCGCAGTTCATGACCTGGGACCGGCCAAAGTCAACGGTACAACGATAGTCGGGGTCAAGTCGATCACGGTCAATTTTGGAATCAACGTCAACAAGCAACGGTATAGCGGACAGCCGTTTTGTCAGTTGTACGGGCTGACGATCAACGAGGCCATTCCGTCGATTGAATTCGAGTTCGAGGACATCGCCAGCCTGCACGCATTCGCGACATTCACAGCTCTGAGTACCACGTGTGTAGTGTACTTCAGAAAGCGCATGTCGGGCGGGTTGCGGGTAGCGGAAGCCACGGAGGAACACGTGGCGTTTACTCTGACGAATGGCATCTACACACTGGAATCGGCCAAGGGAAGCGGGCGTGATAACTACACAAATTCCGCCAAGGTCTACGGTCACACATTAGCATACGACACCACTTCGGCAATCACCTAATGCATTACTTTATTTTTGTTCCGGGCACTTGTACAGCCAACAAAAAACAACTCAGCGATGTCGGTCTATCCGATCATTGTTCAGGTGCGTTTTTAACGCCGTGCCACGAAGGGCCGCAAGGCCACAGCGGTGTGCTTGCGTTTTGGGGACAGGTCGAGTCTGTGGGGTATTCGACCGTTACTCACGACTGGATTCCGGCTGTTCCGCAAGGCGATTTGGCGGCGGAACGATACTGGGTGGGGATCGACAAAACCAATCCACCAGTGCCACCTCAATTGGAGTACAAGCACGAGGCGCTCGAGGGATCGTTGCTTGAATTGGGTGATGGACATTGGTGGCGTCTTGCTCAAGCGGCACTGTTGCCGAGGGACTACGTGAGGCATCGGGACGGCCATATCGTCGAGGACGTTTTCGAGCAGTACAGGGACTTCTGGAACAAGTCAATCAAGTGGTTTGACGCGCTGTTGGAATGGGATTTGTCAGGCGAAACGAAGCCGGCCATTGATCCAGGAGAGGCGATTGACTACCTCACGCAGGCGTTGAAACTGAATTACAGAATCACGCCTGAAGTGGTGTCTCACCTCAGGCTGTTTAATTCGCGAAATCTGGCTACTGCACTAGTGGCCAGCGTGCACGGATTTGAGATCCGGGCTGAAATTGATCGCGAAAAAAAAGACTCTCCCCAAGCGGTCGAAGCATGATTGCCACAGCATGGGGCAAGGGATTGTTGCCGAGTCATATTCCTACTTGGTTTGACTTTTGGCGGCTAGGTAGGCATCGACCAGGAGGAACGTAGACGACCACAATCCCAGCATGAGCAGGGCGAGAACAAGCCAGGCAAAGACAGGGTGAGCCAGCGAGAGCAGCACGCACAGCAAGCAGCCAGTCCACGACAGCACAGCCAGGGCAGTGAAGATAATTCGGCCAACGAAATCCAGTAACATAGCGGGTAATTCCTAGTGTCACAAAAGATCGAAATTGATTTCTTGATTGATGACGTTAAAGCGTTGCTGTCGCTACGTCGCCAGCAAATGGAACTGGAAAAGGTACGCAAAAAGCTGGCCGCGCTCAATAGCGAAGGCAACAATCAAGTCAGTGTAGCGGATCAGATCGGCAAGAAAATACGTGACGCGGCGGCTACGTTTCTGGGCGTGGGCTCGGCTGTGGCGGCACTGCAAACAGCGGCGCGAATCATACAGGGCGAGGTCGCTGAGATCCGCAGACACCAAGCGGCCACAGGTGACGCACAGATAGGGTATGCTCGGGTGATGCGGGCCGCGTTGAGAAATGTCGGCACAGACTCCCAGACAGGCAAAGCCAATATCACGGGTCCGGAATTGCAAGTGCTCGCCGAGAACCGAGCAGCACAGGCGGGGGTATCGCCCACAGAGTACACAGAGGCGCTGTCGGGTGCCTTGGCGGGGGTGTCGCCGAGCAGTCGCGAGGACGTGAACAAGGCTGCCGATATTGCTTCCTCAGTTCTTCAAATCTGGGGTGACTTGCCACTTGAGGAAATGAAAATCACTGCTGGCTCAATCGCCGACTTCATGAAAACCAATAAAGTCAACGCGTCCACGGCTGCCGGAGCGTTGCTCAATCTAGGTGCCATGCATCGCACAGCAGACACGTTGCCATTGTCGAATTACGCACTACCAGGGGCTGTTCGAACAACCAAGGTGGGAGGGACAATCCAGGAGGGGCTCGGCGGCGTGGGCTATCTGTCGCAGACCATGATTGACCCCAACGCAGAGAAGTCAGGCACCGTCTGGCCGAAGTTTGTACAGGAGGTGAACGACGCATTGCCTGAGATGAAATCATTTGCGGATCGCCTCAAGTTTATGTCGCAAACACCAGCGTTTACGAAGGTGTTTTTCGAGGGCGGCACGTTCGACAAGCGCAAGTATGACAAGCCAAATCTGGGGCACGGAGAAGCAATTCCAGCGCTCAAACAACTGGTGTTAGAGCCCAAGGAAATGGCAAAGTATCAAGAGTATGTACGCAACGCGGGAGACTCCGATAAATGGGCCACGGTCTTTGCCAATAATCTCACGGAACTGAACAGCACAGGGGCCATAGCCGTAGCAAAAATCAAGCAAGCAACCACAGGCGCGATCGAAGGAATGGCACTGACTCAGCAGGGACTAGGAGGCGTAGGCCGGGAGCAACTCAACGCCATGCTGGCTCAGTCTGGACTAGGTCAAATTGAGCAATGGTTATCGAATATACAGTTCGAGTCACATACCGCGTTTGGTAGTGTTGCACCAATCGATAACGTGATCAAACAATTAGATGAGCGTATCGACAATTTGAGGCGTCCACTAGTTGAGGGTGTTGGAGTGACTGGAGCGAGGACATTCTCTCGAATGCGAGAAGCGGCAACGCCTGAGGGATTGGATGTCGCAAACAAGCTGGAAAGCGTTGTTGAGCACTTACGACAACAGAGCGAAGGCTACGAAAAACGCAAGGCTTTGGAGACGAAACTAAGGCATGAGTCAACACGTCCTGAGATCGTGCTCGAAGAGATCAAGCAGGCCGTCAAGTCCGATCCCAATATGACTCCCGCGAAGATCGCGAAGGCACGCGAGCGCGTGGAAAATATCAAGCAAGAAGTGGCTATCAAGCCCGTTGAGCCACAGGTCAGGAAAGCGGTCACACAGCAGGCTGACGACGTGCTGCGGGTCATCGACAATCGTGGGAGCCAGGTGAAGGGAAAGCCGATGCCGGGCCGTCCAGCCGCTGCGGTGATGCCTTTGCGGGTAGGAAGGCCGGTGTCGGCCACAGAACAACAACTTGCTGATAACGCGGAAGCCGCTATTCGGAGAATCGCCGAAAAGGAAAGAAGCATTCAATTTCCTAGCGTCAACGCAACAGGTCTACAACCACAGCAAGAACAGATTCGACTGGCTCAAGACTCGAACCGGCAACTGAAGGAACTCGTGAAACTCATGGGACAAAACAACAAATCAACCAACGCCACTGTATCGGCCTTGAACAAGCCGCCACAACCCAAGCCGCAAACACTCGCAGTCGTGGAATACAAACCCAAGGTAAGGGGTGCGCCTGCAATGGTAGTCGCACAGAATGGGAGGGTCGGCAAGTGACGATTTCCCATGGCGGCTATGCGTTCGAGTCGATCACATCCCACGAGGTGCCACTCGAAGGCAACTATGATCACGCGCCACTAGTGTTCAGTTTCTTTGGTGTGCCAGGTTCAACGGAGATTCGAGACACCTTGCACGGGCGGGAAATTCGACTCGTCGCGCAGTTCCGGGGGTACGCGACAAAGGCCTTATTGCAGGCCGCGTTGAAGACCGTTGACGGCAAGGTCGGCACGCTCAACGATGCGACTCTGACGGTCAATGATGGGGTCTCCACGCTGACCTATTACCATTGCACTTTCCGTGGATTTGAACGCACGGGAACAGCGTCAGCGGATTTGAACGGCGGCACGGAATGGATACAAGACGGGGTGTTAGTCTGGTGGCAATTGAAGAGGACGCAATAGCATGGCTGATCCATATTTGGGGGGCATCGTCATCACCAGCGTGATCTGGGATGAGCCATCAGTTTTGCGTGTGGATTTCACTTCGACGCATTCCGTTTCCACGTACAAACACCAACTGTACATAGGGCGGCAACTGGTAGGGGTTACGGACAATTCCGCAGATCGGATTCTGTTCGGTACGTTCGCCGATTTTGGCATTCCAGAAGAGGTCACAGTCGTAGCTGTGGACGCAGCGGAACACCTCACAGACTACGGGGACGATTTGCCATCGCGGCCATATGCCAGGGCGAAGTTAACAATCGTGACGGCGGGTTGGGACTCAGACACGGCAACGATTGAGGTAGCTGCGGGGACGGAGCCAGGCGGGGCCGTGGAAAGTGAAAACATTGTGGCCATTGAGACGTTTGTGGCCAATGGCACATATACAATAATCACGCAGCCGATGGACGCCTCAGGTGAATGGAATTACGAGGTGGTCGGGCGTGATGGAATCCTCCCGACGGGGAACCGTGGCACAGCAGTCGATATCTCAGTCGATCTGCTGGTATACCCGCAGGACGTGGTGTCGTCCGAGACGGGGCCACGGCTTGTATTGACGACCGACTCGGGCAACCTGATTGCGAGTTTTACCGAAGATGAATGAACTGATTTCCAAGCGAAAACCGTTGTACTCGATCACGTTTGGCGATATTGAGGCAGCCGACCTGCCGACCGGTATCGACGCCGTCAATATTGCCGACGGGAGCATCACAAACACGGAATTCAAATACCTAGACGGGCTCACGTCGGCAATTCAAACGCAACTCACGGCGAGGCTACCTTTAGCCGGTGGGACGATGACGGGGTCAATCGTCTTGCACGCCGATCCGTCAAGCGCTATGCATGCGGCCACCAAGCAATACGTCGATTCGCTGGGCTCGAACGGAGTCAAATGGAAGGAGCCGGTCAGGGTCGCGACAACGACAGCTCAGACGCTGGGGAGCGACTTCGAAAACGGCGACACGATTGACGGTATCGTACTGGCGACCAACGACAGAATCCTAGTCAAAAATCAGGCGAGCGCAACCGAGAATGGCATCTATACAGTCAACGCTAGTGGGACGCCTACACGAGCCACAGATGCCGACGCATACACGGAATTGAATGGGGCTACGGTCTTCGTGTTGGAGGGCACGGCCAACGCTGACAAAGGCTTCATGCAGGTCACGGAATTGACGTCATTTGCCAGTCAATCCTGGGTGCAAAATTTCGGCACTGGTCTGTTCGTCGCTGACGAAACAACGCTGACATTGAGCGGATCGACATTCGCTGTCAAGGCACTTGGCGTTGCTAATGCGCAGGTGGCAACCAGTGCGGCGATTGACCTGAGTAAACTGGCAGCAGTGACAGCATCCAGGGCGCTGGTATCGACGGCGGGGGGTGTGGTGTCAGCCTCGTCTGTGACTGCCACCGAGTTGGGCTATGTCAGTGGCGTATCGTCGGCAATCCAGACGCAAATTAACGCCAAACAAGCCACGATCACAGGCGGGGCAACAACGATAGCCTTGAGTGATTTGACGGCCAGTCGTGCCGTAGTCTCGAATGGATCCGGCAAAATCGCCGCGTCATCTGTGACCTCCAGCGAACTCAATCTGCTGAGTGGTTTGACTGGTACAGTAGTTACGACAACGAACACGCAAACGCTGACAAATAAGACTCTGACAAGTCCCAAGATTGGCACGGCGATCCTTGACACGAGCGGCAATGAGTTGATTATTTTTTCGTTGTCAGCCTCAGCGGTCAACGAGGTGACAATCACCAACGCAGCCACGACCGGCACCCCAACGATAGCAGCGTCAGGCAGCGACGCCAACATCAGTCTAAGTCTGGCAGGCAAGGGAACAGGGGCTGTGCTTTGTGGTTCCAATTTGTCAATTGGCGCAAACGCAATCGTTGACGGATCTTTGAATGAGTACGTGAAATTTAGTTCCACAGCGTCCGCTGTGAACGAAATCACAGTAACTAACGCGGCCGCAGGTGGCTCGGTGAAACTGGATGCGACCGGCGGAAGCTCAAATATCGATCTGCATGTTGGGGCCAAAGGCACTGGTGTAGTCTACGTGTCTTCCGGCGATCTGTGGACCAGTGGATACTTCAAACACAAGTCCACATACTCGGACAAGAACACAGCGACAGACGGGGCAACGGTCACGTTTAATTTGTCGCTCAGCAACACGCAGTATGTCTTAATCCAGGGAAATCGAACGCTAGCATTGTCGAATCCCGTGGTCGGGCAGTGGTTCTACGTGATGATCCAACAGGATGGGACCGGCAGTCGAACTGTGACCTGGTGGACAACAATCAATTGGCCAAGTGCGACAGCACCAACGTTATCAACGGGCGCAAACAAGGTCGATGTCTTCGCGTTCTACTGCTTCAGTTCCGGGGTCTATATGGGATTTGTCGTAGGTCAAAACATCGCCAACTAAGGGGGCCACATGGCAGATACTGGATGGGTCATGGCAGGCACAGGAGCGAACGACGCCGCCTATGGGACCAATGCATTTACGTCTCCGGAAAATGTTACTGCGGACGATGGCAGTATTGCAATTTCCTATTCGAATAGTGGGACACCAACGCAATACATTAAGGCGACAAATTTTGGATTATCCGTGCCAAGTGGATCAACAATCACTGGAATTGAATTTCGGATCAGAGCATATGATGGCATCATGATGGATCACATCGTGTGGGATCGTGTTAGAGTGGTCAAAGGCGGGACCATTGGCAGTACAGATAACTCACCGGACACGGAAATAACCAGCACGGAGGCGGCCTATACAATGGGTTCGACGAGCGAACTCTGGGGTGAGTCGTGGACACACAGCGATGTGAACGCGAGTACGTTCGGTGTCGTGTGTGCATTCACTTCGACGGTCATGGGGGGGAATGTTAACGTGGACAGTATTGAGGTTCGAGTCACTTATACTACTGGCGGAGGTGGCTCGGCAAGTGGGGCGGCAGCAATTGCAGGAGGATGGTAAATGGCATCGACGCATTACAAAGTGGATTATACCAGCGGGGCGAATATCTACGTGAGGCTGTGGAACGACTCGCACCAGGTGTTTGACTTCAACGATAACACGTTCAAAGCGATTGGCTCAGCGACCACGCCGCAACGACTTTGCACGTACAATTCCAGCGAAAAGCTGTACCGCACGGACACGGCCATCAACTGGGCCAGCGTCTGGAATAACGGCACGCCGTATAACGTGACGGTATTGGCATATAACAATGTAACGCCGTCCAGTAGTGACACGGCGGTGACAGTTCCCAATCAACTTCAGGTACAGTTTGGGCAGGTCGGGGAACAGGCGATTGTCTGCGGCTGCGATGCGACTTTCACGACCACGGCTGGCACGGAACTACGTCTATTTGCATGGCTTGAACGTGGTGGTCAATTGGTTGTGTTGGCCTCTGGATCATGCTCAATTGTGGTACGGGAGCATGGGTCGGGGATCGATCTATTCACGGTCGCCGATGCGGCCCCCAATGCGGCGGGCGTGTTTGAGTTGACAAAAGCCACGCCGGGATTCACGGCGGATCGGGTGTATACTGCACTCGTGACGATCACGGAAAATAGCACCACGTGGACAACGGCACACACGCTGCCAGTATTTGGATAACGAAATGAGAATCCGCACAATCACGCCAAGACATCACCGATCCCATCAGATCTACACGCACCGACCATTCGAGGGCCAGGGCGTGTCTCTGTACGTCTCGGTGGCCGAGTCTGTACAGTATCGCAATCTGCGGATCGTGGGCAATGGTTATTTGCAATCGCCGAATTGGGTGATCGGCACCGGCGA
>JAULBV010203932.1:0-17206 GCA_032358295.1 Pterothamnion heteromorphum | reverse complement strand
CTGCCGTACCATGGTTATCATGGTGCAGGACCACCGTGAGGCATGGTACGGGCGTATGATACCATGATACCGATGTACAGTGAACTTCGAAGTTCTCGGAAAACTAAACAGCAACGATGGAAATTCGCAATGCCTACCATGAATATATCTAATTCTACAGGTGTACAGTTATGGAGATCATGATAATTGTGGTCGGAAACAACGATTGTAACGCAGTAGAGGCCTATGATGTTGCCTATTCATGAATGGTGGATATTGCACCATTCCCGAATCATGGTGGATACGAACGATGAAACGATAATGTATGGTTGCAGACAATGAAAATGCATGAGTATGACAATGATTCAAATACCACAATGACCATGCAGTGCGGTGAGATGATGCTCGGCCTGGAGACGTGCGCGGCCGCGCGGCCGCGGAAGGCGCGACGCGGGTTGCGTGCCGGTGCCGTCATTTCGCGTCGGTCGGGCGCGGCCAGTTGTGCATGTGGGTTGCGCGCACCGGTGTCCGGCATCAGCGCGCGTAGCACGGCCTCGTCGCGCTGCGTCACGGCCAGTCCGTCCGCGCCGCGACGTGCATGTACGAAGCCGATGATCATCGGCTGGCGCTCGAGCGCGCGGAGGGCGTCCACATTGAGCACGGACAGCGCGCTGTAAGTGCGTCAAGCGCGCGCAACGAAGGTCCTCGCCGTCGAAGTTGCAGACCTTGCAACGCTGAGGTAGCCGCGCAGACCCTGCAGCGAATCGACGCGTGGCGGTGCGTCGCGGCGACGGCGCTGGTCGCGCCAGTGCGATGGAGGCCGGCAAAAGTGTGCGACGAAGCGGAAGAGGCTGCTCCATCGGCGGGTCTGGCAGGGGCGCTACTAGCGCCCCATAGTATGTACGGCGACGGCGGTCGTGGCGGCGCGCGCGCCGACGACCCAACGTACTTGGTTTTGGTGTCGGGCGGCGCATCGCGCGCAGCTTTAGAATCGCGCGCGATTCTCCGCGATCCGTATAATAGAATCTATTATACGGATCGCGGGGAATCATGGCGACAGAGCAGCCTGTGCTACTCCCGCCATAGATTCTTTATCGAGCCCGTCCAACGTGGCGGATGCCTCGCACGCAACACGGTCCACCAGACGCGGTCTTCTCTGACTTCGACACGCAGTACAGTGAACCCACATTATACATCGCATAAGCGCCTGTGAACCCGCCTGTGGTCGCGCATGGGCCGGGCTGGATACGTGCACTGTAGGGTGTAACAGTGAAAAGACTTAAATATGCAAGGCTAAAATCGAATGCTTTAGTCCGCAGTGACTCACAACCTAGTATAAGAGTGCGAGCTTTACTGATATTTCGATAATCTGTTGCCAAGCAATGGTTTTCTCCCATACCCACCTCAACTCCCATACCCAACTCAACTTGATGCGCCATCGCCACCTCCGCCCCCCCTCCCCCAAAACTCAACCCCATCCCAAGGCATACGTGCATGAAAGCTTATTCTCTCGCCCGTCTTCCTCTTCTATCTTCTGCTTTCTTTTTCTTAGTAATGCCCTCCGTCATACACCTAGCACGCTTCCACGTGCATCGCACAGAGGCGTTACCTCCATTCGGATTTTAGACATGTCCGTTCTTAGCCACTGGAATACCAGAAGACTGCAACTTTGGCATGACGTCGTTGTTAACGTCGACTAGCATTGATTGCATCAATACTTCCAATGACTGCAATGCTTGCGGGCCCATGGTTTCGATAAGCCTGTAAATTTGGTCATGTAGATTTTTGGAATTCTGGTAACTCAAAGACCGAATCCATTCTGGTTCCACAGCATTGTCGTTGTCATCGTCCACATCTGAAACACGGGCCGGCCCGAAACGGTTCAGTAATTCCTCTCGCTTCCGTTATACATCATCCATGGATGATGTATAACGGAAACGGTGGCTGCAGCCACCGTTCACCATCTCGAAACCAGTACGAGTGGAATAAATCCTCCAGTGGTAGTCTTGTCAGTTGAGAACTAACTCGGAGATCCCGATGTACGGCATTATACTCCGGAAATGATAGAAGAACACGGCCAAGGTGTACGCATGGCATGCCACACGTCAATGACAAAGTACAGGAGCACTTGTACGTCATTTACGAATTCTGCTTCTCATGCAATTTGTTTGTAAGAGTGACTAGCCTGGTCTGCACGATATCGTCGAACAGCATGCAAGTATCCTCATCGTTGTCCTTTTACAGGGTGAAATCCATGACAATATCCCTTTCTCGAAACGGGAGCGGTGGGTCCTCCGTCATGGTATGGCTTCGTATCCTCCACGCGTGGCTGTACGCTAGGACGATGTCCGAGAATCGCTGGTACGCATACGATGTAATCTGTATCAAGAACGCCTCAGCGTAATCTTGAGTTTTGTACAGACCAGTACTGCCAAGCACAATCACGTCGTTCTTAGAAGTGTGCACTTCCGATCTGGATCTCGTTCGTTCCGTTCGCAGAGCAACGGCGCGTCGGATCTCGTAGGGTACGACGGGCATACGCACCTTCTTCACGTTCACCACTCTTGCGTATTCACTGTTGTTCGACTCGGACGTGCCAGTGTCCTGAAATAAAAAGCGCAGTCCACCTTCAGTACGGTTGAAAAACTCCACGATGTGGGCCTGCAGAGTGTGGTACAGCGTGAAATGACAGCGAGGGATGTCCTTACCCTGGGAAACGAACCATATCTGTTCGATTTCACTGCGTCGTTCCTCGAACTGTCGTGAAGTCCTGGAGTGCCTAAGGCAGTGTAGTTCGCCTTCCATTTCCTTGAATTGGGAGCCCATTCCTAAGCTCGATAAATACGATGCCACGTTTTTCAGCTGGTCCTTATTAAGGTGATATTCGTCCAGAATTTGCAACGATTGCGGTAGCACTTCTTTAACCGCGTTCATGAGCGCACTGTCCTGGTCCGTGGCCACGAACCTAGAAGCAGGTCGGGCGAGATCCATGAACTTGCGCAGGAACCATTGGAAGGCAGCGTCCGTGTAGTTGTCAAGGAAGGTAATGGCGTACACTATTTTATGTCCGTCATTTCCGCGCTCGCAAATCATGACTAGCGGCATACTGTAAACATTGGAAATGCTCTTTCCGTCAATGGCTATGCCAGGAACGACACCATACCGCTCATAGTCTCGGAGCCATTCTGGGAATGTCCAGAAGACGCGCCGCAATCTGGCCTCTAACCCCGTTGTCTCAAACCTGAATTAAACGCCACTGGCTCGGTGCTTCATCTCAGACAAGTTATGTATTCTGCGTAAGCACTCCATATCGCGATGTAAGGTGATGTCCGCATACGTCCGTGCGCGTCGACGAAGTTTTGCAGGAACAATATAAATACTTTACTTCTCCTCCAAGTACCGGACCACGTCACGGTTAGCAATGTGCGCGTCAAATTTCATGTTCCGAGCCTCCTTTAGCATGTGGACGGGCAAGTGCTTTCGGAGAAATGACTTGTCTTTCGGGTGGTTGTGGTGGCCATGCCTCATTTGGAAGCGGCCGACGTAAACTTCGTCGGATACGGAGTCATCTGCACGGTTCCTTTTTCTGCTGGTGGTGGCCCCGCTGCTGCTGTATCCGTCTTCGACACATATCCCCGTACAAAAACATTGAAGGGGCACGGTATAAATCCCTTCGCCCTAGCGCACTCCAAGTAAATGTGGGCTGGGAACTTTCGTCCAGCGTCGTGGTATTCCGAACGAAGAATTTCGTGCGGGGTACCCGAACGAGGAGATTGCGCGAAAATGCAAGTAGTACTTGCATTTTCGCGCAATCTCCTCTTCCTCAACGTCATAGTGCGTGCCTATGACTTATGCGCCGAGAACTCCGAGAAGCGTGCACGCTTCTCGGAGTTCTCGGCGCAGCACACGTGTGCTGCAGCGTACAAGTGCCGTCCTGAGGTATCACATCATCCTGAGGGGGGCTGTCGCTGTCTTCCACGTCTGCCGTTAAGTCCGGCGCAGTACCGGCCTTGTCCGTTTCCCCGGAGTCATGAACTGTTTCCTCAGTGTCCTCAGTGTCCTCACCTTGCAGCTCTTTCCTAGCCGGTTCGTGGGGTGGCTTACTATGGACACGTTTGTACGACGAGGATGGGCCTGCTGTCCCATTCATTTTACCAGTACTCTCAGGCAACTGAGACCACGCAACCTGATCTCGAACAGCTTCTTCACTTACCTCGATCAGTGTGTCCATCATAACTCGAAATCTCTGGGATATCATTTTCGGAGACAGAGGCCCGTGATTGTGGCGGCCATCCAACTTGATAAGCCACTGACCAGGCAAATCGCCTTGTGTGCGACGTAGGACGGCGTCGAACCGGTCTTCATACTTCCTGCACTGCAGGACGCACTGCAAGAAAATCTTCACGGGTTCTCCAGGTTTGCCTGCCTTCCGCATGGACCAGTAGAACTGGCCTTGTTTGGACAGAAAGTTCAATTGCTCCTTCAAGCCATCGACTTTGACCTCCTCCCCGTCCGCGACAGCAACACCTTTTGCAACACCAGGACGTAATGCCGTTTCCGGATGATGGAATGTGGTGTAGGCGTTCCGAGCAGCACTGCCGTCAGCTGTTGGGTCCATCGTCACGGCCATGGATCGGGCTTCCGCCTGCTTTTCATCCCATTTCACACGACTAGTACGCAGAGACCTCCTTATTTGCGCATCACGCACCTTGCCGGACCAGTCGCTCCACTCGTCCAGTGCACTCCAGTCCGTAGGGGACTTCTTACCATCATTTTCACCGCCACGCCCATCTCGTTTTCCAGCAGGGCCGTCCTCGGTACCCTTATCATGCTGGTCGTGCTCCTGCGAAGGCTGTGGCAGGGGCGGCTTTGTCTTCGGAGAGGTACGCGGCGGCGGGCCCGGCGAGCGCGGTGGCGGCGGCGGGTAATTGTCCCGGTCCTTCAACTTCCGTACAAGTTCGACAGTCTGGTAATACCTAGTCGTGATGAGGAATCCTGTGCAGATGTTCCTGAACGCCGTGCTATCCTCGACGTCAATGCCGTACTCGTCTTGATGTGCGAAAACGGCGATGAGGTACGCTGCCGCTGCACCTGATCGAATCTGCTCGACCAAGATTCCGTCGTATTTCTTGAAGTCCACTTTCTGAAAGAAACAGTTCGCAGTCGCAAACCTTCGCATGACGCCGAGAACATACATACCGCAACAGAATCCATTTGGCTGTCTCTGCCACTTCAAAATGTCCAGCATGAGATCCCCCTGCAGGATATTACAGCGGCCGTGCGAATACAGCACATTGAGGGCCTCGCGAACAGCCTTCATGAGTCCACTCGGGCCCCCCTTGGAGAGCCCGTCACCCCATTGCAGGGTCCCCCCGTACATGATGCCTGTCACAGCTTCAACAACGCACCCCCCCAGTGGTCACTGTGGCAAACTGGAATGATGACGCGGCGGACCGGATCCGGCGATGACGCGAATATTATGCGAAGGGAGGAAGCAATTCCCTTCATACATTCCGCTCGGTCGGTGTTGTTCATATCCCTCTGGCGTATAGAGAGGCCGTAAATGCTTGTGGAAGTGGCGCTAGGGATCACGACAGTCCCCTTCTCCATGTCCATTGTGCGAGCACCAGCCATCATGATGTGCTCATCGTTCCACATTCCCTTTTCGTGGTAGTGAATCCATGTCTTATCTATGATTTGTCCTTTCTTACCAACATACTCCGGAAGGAGTCTGCATAAGTACCTGATCAGACGTTTCTTCAAGTCAAGCTCCGCGAACGTTCGTCCCAATGACAGACGGCCATCGGCCTTCTGAGTGAGTACCTCGTCCATGAGGAGGTCTAACGCGGACGTGGCAACGTCCAGCGCGGACCTTGCTCGAACGACGGCCTCGTCCTCCGTCAGGGGCCGGACGACTAATTCCGATGTCCGCGTCTTGTAAGAGCAGTACAGTGGACGTGTGCAGGTCGGGGCGATGACGAGTGGATCTCAGCCACAATCGCAGTGCCGGTGAACCGGCTGCGATAGATACCGAGGTGTGCAGGTCGGGCCAATCACAGCGTCAATCGCAATGCCGGTGAACCGGGCGCGATGGCGAGGCACGGAGTTCGGGGCGGGAGATCGGGCGAGCACAGGTTCAATCTCAGTGCCGGAGAACCAGACGCGAGGCCGAGTCGTACTTGTCGGGGTGGGCGATCGGCGTAGCAGCGCAGCGTCGCAGTGCCGGCGAACCGGGCGCGAGTACGAAGCGTGCTGCTCCGGTGGGCGATCGGGCGGGCACCAGGCGCGATGTAGAGGCATGGTTGTTGGCGTGGGCGATTCAGAGAGTACAGGTTCAAGCGCAGTGCCGGAGAACCGGGTGCGATGGCCAGGCGTGCAGGTCGGGGTGCGTGGGCGATCGGGAAATCACGGGGCGCGATGTCGAAGCGACCGGTCGGGGCAGGAGTTCGGGTGAGCACACCGTCAATCGCTGTGCCGGTGAACCGGACGCGATTGCCAGGAGTGGAGTTCAGGGCGGGAGATCGGGTGAGCACAGGTTTAATGCAGTTCCAGAGAACCGGGCGCGAGGCCGAGGGGTGCTTTTCGGGGTGGGCGAATGGGGGTAGCAACGCAGGGTCGCAATGCCGGCGAACCGGGCGCGAGGCCGAGGCGTACTGGTCGTGGTTGGCGATAGGGCAACCACCAGGCGCGATGGAGAGGCGTGGTTGTTGGGGTGGGCGATTCGGAGAGCACAGGTTCAATCGCAGTGCCAGAGAACCGGGCGCGAGGCCGAGTCGTGCTTGTCGGGGTGGGCGATGGGCGTAGCAGCGCAGCGTTGCAGTGCCGGCGAACCGGGCGCGAGACCGAGGCGTGCTTGTCGGGGTTGGCGATCGGGCGACCACCAGGCGCGATGAAGAGGCGTGGTTGTTGGGGTGGGCAAGTCGGATAGCACATGTTCAATCGCAGTGCCCGAGATCCTGGCGCGAGGCCGATGCGTGCTTGTCGGGGTGGGCGATCCGGGTAGCAGCACATGGTCGCAGTGCCGGCGAACCGGGCGCGAGGCCGAGGCGTGCTGGTCTGGGTGCGCAATCGGGTGAGCACGATGGACACTTGTGCTTGTCGCGGTGGGCGATCGGCCGACCACGATGGAGACGCGTGCTTGTCGGGGTGGGCAATGGGGCTAGCACTATGTCGAGGCGTGCTGGCCGGGTGGGCGATCAGGGTAGCACAGGGTGCGATTCCGAGGCCTGATGCCGAGGCGTGCCGGTCGGGTAGGGTGACGGAACACAGCTTCGAGCGCGTGTTACCGTTGAGCGCGTGTCGGTCGGACGGATTGGGGGATCACAGCGTCGAGCGCGAGCTTGATGCTTCGACAATCACAGCCACGATCGACGAAGTGCCAGTATGGGGCGGGGCGCGACGGCGGGTTAGGATGGGGCGTGAACCGTGCGCGATGGCGCGAGGTTGACGATCACAGCTACGATCGCAGTGCCGGTGAACCGGGCGCGATGGTGAGGCGTGATTCGGGCGGGAGAGAATGAGCGGGATGAGCGCGGTTGAGCGCGGTTGAGCGCGGTTGAGCGGGAGCGCTGTGGAGCTCGGTGGGCGCCGGCGAGATGAGCGCTGTGGAGGCAGTCGGTGCCCGGTGCGTGCCTGGTGGAGCGCGGTGGGTGGGCGCGCGGTGGAGCGCGGTGGGTGGGGCGCTCGGTGGGTGCGCGGTGGGCGGTGGGTGGGCGGCGCCGGGGCCTGGGGGAGGTGGGTGCGCGGTGGGTGGGGTCGTGGAGGCGGGAGCCAGTGTGGGGCTGCGGGCTACTTGTGCCGTGCCTGCGATGCATCGCATGTGGCAGCACGGCAATGCACACGTGAAACACGTGAAACACGTGTGCTGTGCATGCATGCGGCGCATCGCATGCGGCGATGGCGCGACACCCCCCGCGGGGGGTTTCGCGCCATCGCCGCAACGTTTCGCGACACGTTGCTTTGAAAAGTGCGGGAATACACTTGTCGTGCATGCGATGCACACGTGTGCATGCTGTGCATCGCATTGGGCGGGTTTGCAAAACGTAGAAACTCCGCGTGCATACAAAGCGTGCGTGCTTACATGTGCCCTTGCACCGCATGCACCGCGTGCATGCGATGCACCGCATGCATACGGTGCGTAACTCCGCGTGCTTACACTACACGTGTCCTGAGGAACTCCGCGTTACGGCGTATCGCAGATGAGCGTAGAAACGCATGCGGTCCGGTCCACATTCTACCGGTCCAGTTCCCCGCCGGCGGTGGCCGCGCGTGCCTGCCTCGATTTTAATTGGCGGTCGACGATCTTACGTGTGGCGCGTGGCCAATCATTGTTATTGCACGTGACCGTGCGTTGCACTAAAGCAAGTTCCCATAATAGGTTCCCAGAAACTGATATTGTTTCTTGAAAAACCCTTGTACCAGCACTGTAAATATCGCCGCCGGCGCGGAACGGCGGCGCGATCGAGCCGTACGGCGCATAAGTCTCCCACTTCACCCACGCACCCACCACCCCACCGAAACGAGCTCACAACAAGTTCCCCTAACCCTGCACCATGCCATCCTCTGCCAAGAAAGGCGGCAAGAAGAATCCCTCTTGTCGTGTGCCGGCCCCGTCATCCGTACGGCAAGAAAGCGGCATCTCGAAGAGCACTCTCAACCTTCGTCGATCCTCGCGCGGTGCATCGACGGCCTCAGCGAATCCGGCAAGAACTCGTGAGGCAGTGCTGTCCCGACCGTTGCGAGATTCCGATGTTACTGCAAGCGAAGACGTACGTCCTGATCCACCAACGCCTAGTGTCGTTTTCGTCACACCACCACAATGCATTCCTTCCTCCCCTCCACCTTCTTCCCGAACTTCTTCAAAAGTTGTGCCTATTCCCTCCACTCCGGCACAAGCCTTACGACCTTATGCAGCGGCATACAGTGTGAGCGAGGACGCCCAGCCCACACCGCCTGCACCAACTCCGCGGACTGCCTCAGCAACCCCACCGAGGAATCCCGCGGTTTGTCCGCCTCACGGTGAACGTCACAATGAACAACGTACTGCGACGCCTGTCCGCCATGGAAGATAAGCTCGACAAGATTGAACAGAACCTGACTGGTCACTTCGATACGATGGACTCCCTGAATGTCGCTGTCGAGATATTCAAGTCTGGGCCGATTCAAGCAGTTGGAAGCCGTACGCCTGAATTCAAGCGTTATAAAAGGGATCGAAGATAAGGCCGACAGGACAGTACAAGACGTTCATGCATCAACGTTTGCCGAACCTGGCTGATGTTTTCTACAACGTCTGCATGTCCCGCGGTCTTCTGACTGCCATACGCAGTTGGTCCTTCAAATGCGTACGTAAGGAAGTTTTGGCTTGCGGGACTTTCGGGAGTTCTTGCAAGTAGCGTTGTGTTCCAAGGAGCACATGTAAAGAAAAGCGTTCGAAGAGGGAGTCGGACCGAAGGCCTCCTGGCTTCGCACCATGAGTATGCGCGTAGCCGTACGGAATATTCAAAAAGACACCTTCCTCATGTTCAAGAAGGATGACGACGATCGGACATCATTCCTCGGAATTCCGAAACCGTCCTGAGCCGGAGTTGTGCGTGCTGGGGACGACTCGTACCTCACCGCGGGTATCCAGAAGGCGATAACGCGATTCGAGAAGGTTGCCTCGGATAAGGCAGGGTATCAACGGTGAATGACGGTTGGAAAACATCGGGTTGCAACGAGAAATGACGACGGAGAATACATCATGTGCGTGCTCTACTCCGAGTTCACGAAGATTCTGAATTCCGTACGGAAGCAAGGCCTGTGTCCATTCTTCATAAGCGTTGGATACCTCTTCGTATCTTGGGATGGTGTCGATGGTGTGAAGGTACGCGAAGACTCCCTGAGCATGGGTTGGGCGGGAAAATCGTACGGTAATGATTCGTTGGATTCGGAAGTGCCACCTGACATGATGAAGATATCCAGTGGTAACCGTGACATCGGGGAAGGAAACAAGGAGAACTATATGGCGTACGCCGTTTCACGACGTGACCTCGAACATGACGTGCAGGTTAAACCCGGTGCCCTGTCCCTTTGTGCAAAGTCAGCGACTATGATGAGGACGCGTCCGCCATCACGTTGGTGAGGGCGTCAGGATATGGAGATTCAATCTTCTGTACAGCGCCCTGTGGTTGCTTGCTGGGTTGAGTGGAATGGAGAGCGGGATTTCCGTTTTCCGGGCGTTGCAGTACCACAAACAATCTGTAAAGGATGCAGTCGCTGTTGCGGAAGTTCTTAGCACAGTGTTCGCAGCCACCGCCAGCCGTGCCACAGCGTTGTTCGAAGAAATGACGAAACCAAGATTCGCATGGTGCGAATGGAAGTCGTACGACTGACGATCTATTGTCGTCCGGAGATGCATAAGTTGTGGAAGAGATCATGAAGCTGATTGAACCGGGACCGATAGCTCGAGCTCGAGCTATTCGGCGGACCGTAGCGTGCGTTGCTGAGGCAGACGTCCGTCGTGATTTCATCGGGGACGATGCCCAAGATGAGGACGGGAACGGTGTCTCCTTTACAGGTTCACCGTCGACGGTGAACCTGTACAGGAGACACCACAGAGAGCTGGGCGGAGGGTGCTGTCTGATGTCGAGCAAGATGACGACGAAGAAGAAGAAGCCGTCGTGCTTGATTCGGAGGATGATGTCGACGTGGGAAACATGTGATTCAATGGGATGACTGCGGATGTTCGGCCGTACGGAAAAGGTCGCATGCAGCTGATCCGTGCGTGGTGCGGCCTACGTTGTCGGAATTGGGTGTAGGTTGGTTTGCGTCGGAAGTTCGGAATGGATGGCGGCGGCAGGAGAAGAGCACAACCGCCCTGTGCCGCGCATGGGAGTACCGGCAAACATGGCAAACCCGCCGATTAACTGTTTTTCTGCGAGAGAAGCGGAGAAATGGCCCTCTTTCCAATATGATGCCATAAATTTCAGATGCAACTAAAATAGTTCACAAACAATAAAGGAATTTCACAGTAATATGATGCTTCTCGGTTTATGCGGATGCGTTAATACATTGTTCAATTGGTTCATGTTTTCCTTTGACTTGATGTATACGTTTGGCTATGTATTTGTCTTTTCTGGTCTAACCATGCTTCCCAGGCTTGAACGGTCTACAATATCTAAATGAAACATACCCTGTTGGTTTGAGTGTCACCTATGCTTATTCCCTCCTAATAAGTCAAATGAAATTCGTATTTTACATGTTAAATGTCCCTCATTTATGTATGCCGTAACCCACATAATTTACATTTTTCTGTAAATAACGCAAAAGTTCTATTGCACAGCATGTCACTCTACCTATAAGCCAATAGATGGCATGGAAGATGCCGCCTCCCTTCTTTGGAATGGAAATGACCGAAATATTCATGCTTCTCAATTTCCGTCCAGCATTGCCCCCTTCAACCTACTCCAAGAGTCCTGTGGTGAGTACTTCCCATCTGTGGAGGCTGTCCAAGACAATACCTGCCTTTTACTCAACAAGGTATCATTAGTCAATCCTATACTGGAAGGGAAGTGCAACAAAGGAATGTGCTCTACCACGAACTTGTGCTCGAGGCCTCAAGCCTACGCTGTGCATTCAGCGAATAATCCGGTCGAGTACCGAAACAGGAATGAGCACATGGGACATAATATGTCATATTCTGAGATACTTAATATCTTAATATTAATGATATTATATCTCAGCTGAACAATACCGCCAGCAGGCTCAGGTGCGGGATGGTACCCCAGGATTCTCTCGCTCTGTCCCGGAGTCCTTCGGGTGTGTCCCGTGCCATACTTCCAAGATGAAGAAGTCCCCGCTTCCCCGTGTTTCCCACCTGAGCGTTCCATATAGCGTGGTTCAAATCGATATAGCGGGTTCATGCAAACAAAGCCTCGGCAGGAACTTCTACGCTGCGCACGATATGGAGCCTCGTACGGCAAGGTCGGATATCATGCCCATTAAGAACAAGAACGAACATCTCTCGCTGGTGCTCAACTACATCTCTACTGTTGAGAACCGCTTCTACGCTGAAGGATATCGCGTTACTCGCCTCCGATGTGATAAAGCGGAGGAAACGTCCCCCAAGCAAGTGGTCGATTTATGCGTAATACGCATCGCAGGCGAGTAAGGCGGTTCTTGAGATTCTTTGGGACGGTGCATGATTCCCATTGTCGAATTTGGGCGGTAACGCGCGCATAGACTTAAATGAAAGGCTCGTGTTCGGTCAAACCGGATAATTTTTCATATATCGTTCCAACACGTCCGCTGGGACGAACAGTCTGCTGAGGTGGTAGCACTTGCGCTTCTTAGGCATGGAGACCGACAACAGGCTCGTGCGTGCCAACATTCCTTCCACTAGTGCCGTACGCGCCATTCTTCGGACCGACTTTCATCCCATCGACGAAAGCCGCCTCCCGGGGATTTCTAACCTAACGGACGCTGTGGCTCGGCAAATTTCTATTTACGAAGAAACAAAACTCGACAACGACAGTGAAGAGCAGCTGGACCAGTGTATGATCGCAACGGACATCAACGCCGACATCTTTGAGTTCATCAATCCACATTCGTTTCGGAAGGCCGCGTTCCCACAGGAACGCTGCCTTCCGAGACGTCCAGCGTGTTACTTGTATGGGACTATAGTTTCGTACAAGTCTCACGCTGGAAGAACAGATGGTCCTCCTATGCCAACGTCATCCAATGATGCTACGTCGAGTGGGCAGCCGCGATGGGCCGCGGTCAATCGCGGCTGCCACTCCGTGAAATACGCGCATGCATTTCTCGCCTTGACGCGTCGTGTAACTTGGAAGTAGATCCCTCATACTCCCGCTATGCGGCCGGTTCGTTTCAAGTGGGCGTATCGTGCGAAACAGCATCATCAAGACGGTAAAGAGTTTCATTTCAAGGCCTGCTGCACTCTACGCAGAGACTACCAAGAGGCCAACTACCACTTCGACCCGGACGGTATCTATGCCCCCGTTGCCGCACACAAAAGAATCCGCCGTATCCTCGCTGTTGCGGTCACATTGGACCTCTTCCTCGAATGCTGCGACGTGTTCAATGCCTACCTCTACGGAGATATGGACGTGCCCATTGCTATGGAACAGCCAACTGATTCACGTGGCCGGCAGTGCAAACCTGGACATTTTTGCTTACTCATGAAGGCCATCTATGGAGCCAAGCAAGTAGGCCAGATATGGGTTCCGTCCTCCATCAGCAGTTCCAGTCATGGGGATTTGAGCAATCGGCTGTCCCACGGAACGTCCTTCGTCATCCTTTGCGTTGTCGTACATGAAATAAAATGTCATCGACGACAGCGATTGGTCGTTGGCAGCGAAGAGAATTTCTCTTCGCTGGCAACTACCAATCGCTCAAGGCCGACTTCAAGAAGAACATATCTGACGCATTCTAGGTGAAGCTCTACGGTCGCCTCGAGACCTTTATCTGTTGGCGTATTATCCGTTCGCGGCATAGCATCAGAGTTGAACAGAGTTCTGACGCAGAACGCCTCATCACCCGCTCCGGTATGGCAGGAGGTAATTCCGTAAGTCCGTGCTCATACCTCTCGGTGTTATTGCAGACCTACTTCCGCGACAAACCTCAGAACCGCCACTCAGCCCAGAAAATGATCACTTATATCGGTCCATGGTCGGTGGCCTGAATTATCTCGCTTGTTGCACAAGGCCGGACTTAACTTTCAGCATGCCATCCTTGCTCGCCATTTACACAACCCGTGTTACCGGCATCTACTCCTCGCAAAGCGCAGTCTTCGCTATGTCTCGGGAGCTTTGGAATTCTGGCTGCTTTTCTAATCTACTTCTGGCATTGGAACCCTTTCACTGCGCGCAGCAGTTGATAATGACTGGTGCGGTGACAAAGATTTCAGGGGTTCCACTATTAGTTTCGTAATAAGTATCAACTCCGCGGCGGAATTCTGGCACAGCAAGCGACAGACAATCATATCTCTGTCTTCTGGAGAAGCCGAATATATTGCGCTCTCTACATGCGCCCGTGAGAAAAGCTGGTTTCGATTGCTGTTCTGGGAGGTATGGAATCATTGCATACCTCCCAGAACTGCAATGAACATTATGTTTGAAAGTGGATCAGCGGTACGACGTTTAACGCCACCATTTTGGAGATTGACAGCTCGTCGACCTCAAATACCTTCATGTGCGCGAGCTTGTTCAGAGTGGAGGCATTCTACTGCATCAAGTTCGCTCATATGCCCAGCAATTCGCTGACGAACCTGACAACGGTGTCAATGATTCAACAATTCTTTAATGTGTTCAACCTAGCAAGGTTCTAAGAGGCGCTTCGGTTCGCGTCCCGTTCGCTTGCGCGTCATCTGCAAGGTCCGCCCGTAGATGCCATCGTGTAATGTTGTGTTCACTCACGCTCTGCGCTCCGAACCTCAACCGTTGGAGACGGGGAAGTAGCAAATTATAACCCATATCCCCACTTCCATACGCGAACGCATGCTCACTCGCTGGTCAAGGATGATCGCTGAACTAGAGCTACTATAACAAGCACCGAGCCTTACGGCTTTGGTGGTTTCCCCTCGCGAGGGGGAATCCACCATTGGCGGACCTGCGCTCATCGATCGCGTTCGCCTCTCGCCGCCTTCGTTCGCGTTCATCGCTCGCGTGCTCCACGTACAGTAACTGTACAACTGTACGACCATGGCGAGCGTGCGCCAACTGTTGGCGCACGCTCGCCATGGTCGTCACTCGCATTCATTGCTCTCGTTCATCGCGCGCCGTCGACATTCGCTGTCATTGCTCACTCGCCGACGTTGCTCGCGGTGGAGTAGATGTGGATGAAAGTCGCTGTTGTTCTGGTGGTGACTGCTTTCTTTTAGAGGCAGTCGGAGGTCTGTTTATGATGTAACTATGCTGGTATCCTGGACGCCGAGCGCACGAGAGCTGCTTTGGAACATTTGAGTCTACTTGCGCGTCGTCGTCAAACGCCTCAGGCGAGAGGTCGTTGGTTGTATGGACGCTTTGCGTCGGCGTCATACGGGAGCTGTTCCTGTTCGGACGCCGCTCGTACACGTGCGAGCGGACCCGTGAAAATTTGGTTGCAGTATGGGCGCGGCGCATATACGCGCGCGAGCATAAGTTGTTCTTGAAGCGGCTGTTTGGGAGCGTCGCGTGCGCGGGGGAATCATTTTTTGATATAGACAATGCTGATTGGCCGCCACGTATCTTAACGGGCGCCAATATTTTGAGTTGCGCGCTTCTCTCAACATGAACCCTTTCTCATAGCCAATGTCACTCTCTGATCGGAATCCGTCACATTAAAATGCACGCTTGCCATTTGGCCTGACAACCTAAGGGAAACTCTGTTAGCCTTGGACAACAATACGGGCGCCATCAGGTC
Source organism: Pterothamnion heteromorphum (assembly GCA_032358295.1). Taxonomy (NCBI): domain Eukaryota; phylum Rhodophyta; class Florideophyceae; order Ceramiales; family Ceramiaceae; genus Pterothamnion; species Pterothamnion heteromorphum. The sequence goes on along the minus strand of JAULBV010203932.1, from coordinate 1,831 downwards.
GGACGGAGAACTGCGAGAGCCCGAGGCGGTTGCAATCGTCCGCTTCTCGAGCCGGGCCAGGTTGTGCCCGTCAGCCGGCGGCTCGTCCGCATCTCGTCCCATTCGTTGTCAGGTGGCAATCCACGCCTCGGAGGCGTGGATTGCGAACCCGACGACGAGGTAGGCAGAAAATCCGACGAACGCGACGGGACCCAAGCAGTTGATGAAGATATAATACTCGAGGAGTACCCCCTTACGACGGGGGGTGTCCGCGTTTGGCCCTCATACGAGTGGGACAGAATGACCGCTTGCCCGGGCAAGGGTTCATTCGCAGTATGGCCTTAATGCTCAGCTGAGGCCCCTGACGTGGTTGCGTAACGCCCTGCGGTCACCGCTGCAGAGGGCTTCGTGCCCCTGTAATGGAAGTGATTTCACAATTATCGGAGTGCCTACGAATGATCCTACAGTACAATTGTAGTCACTTATGTCTTCCGGCTTTGCTCTAAGATTCTCTTAACGGCAGAAATAAACCCTATGGGCCGGCGGTGCGAGGTGGTCGCACAAGGGGGCAGAAGCAATGAGAGTATATACTATATCCTTTCACTACATATGCAAACTATATCATCTCACTGCATATGCAGTGCGATGATATTGAATTTAATATATTGAACAATAATTATATATAGGTGGTAAGAGGATATAGTATATCCTCCCATTGCTCCTGCCCCCTGGTGCGACGATTGTGTTTATGTACATAAACCTGTACATAACATATATGATATAGTAGTACTGTATCGTATATAGTATGTACGCTGGTGGTAGTGTGCGGATGCAATAGGGGATCTTCTAAAGGATGTAACCTCTAGCATCCGGCATCTATGGATGGGAGATAGACTTGAGCTGCCTAGTGCAACAACCTCAGCGACCCACAAGTAGTGCGCACTCAATTCGTTGTACACTTTCACTACCGGTAATTTAAGATACTTTCTTAAGAGCATCTCTATTTAGAGCAGGATTGAATACATTTAATAGAATCATTCTTTGGATGGCATGTTCAGACAGGCAGGATAATAATACTGGAGCAGGATCCGAAGAATGATTTCGTATTCGTATCCTGCTTCGGATCCTCACCTACCAATTTATTTATAAATGCAGAATAACTTCCCGCGGGCCAATCATCAGTGCAGAGGATTTAATTCCTCCTGCACGGTCCAGTTCAACTTTCTGCTCCTCTCCTATTGGCTACCTGGTTACTGTACGTTAACTATGAATCGTCAATATCTACAATAGAATACTGCTTATTACTGGGGATGCGGACCGTAGATTCCATTTACGAAGCAGGATGATATTTCTTCCTCCCTATTAAAATCCTGCTCTTAATATTGATGCTCTAAGTAAGTTTAAGCGCGGTGATTGCATAAGAGCAAGACTACTAGTGCTCAAATCGATTAAATTTAATACGGTGTGACGGGGACGTTCCAATTACCAAATTCGCGCGTGCTCACATCTGATTAAAACTCAAGTTTCAGCTCAATTCTGATTATCTGATTGAGCTGCAACTTGAGCTGCTCTAATTCATTTCCGGTAATTGAAATCCTGTTTTCAATTTTCGCGATTCCGCGTGAGCACTAGTACACTTGCTCTAATCTTTTTACGCGTAAAATCACTGAATCCAACCTTAAATTGGACCGGGCCACAGCAGTTATTGTAAATTATGTGCGTACAAGAGCATGCCAACCAGTGCTCACTGCGAATCGCGGATATTGTAACCACCCATCCAATTATCAAATATATATATGGGGCTCACCTATTGGTAGATACGTAGTTGTAAGAAGTGCTCAATAATGAAGCA
>JAULBV010203931.1:0-63769 GCA_032358295.1 Pterothamnion heteromorphum | reverse complement strand
GAAGCGATGATCTATCTATCGATGAGTAAGCGAATGCTCTCGAAAATAGCTAACTAACTATTTTTAAGACAGCCTCTAAGTCTGCCAAACTTATTTGCAGCGGTTTACACAACCGCAGAGAGCTGAGTATTGTAGGGTTACGTTCTCCTCGCTCTAAGCCTCCTACATAAGCGCGATCTAGATCGGCTTGGAGCGCTAGTTGTTCCTGCGATATACCTATTCCTCGGCGCTTTTCTCTTAGGTTGTTTCCGAATTGAACTAGAGCAGGGTTTTTCTTATCCACATTTCTATTAAACAGAAATGATTACTTAAATTCCACTGACTATGAGTATCATCTGAGGCGATTAGGCTAGTAATCGAAGTGTGAATATTATGGAGGTTGGGATCGGTAGGAGTAAGCGGACGATTTATATTTTTAATGATAATGGCTACTACAAGGTCTTTGTGTCGATGTGGGATTTGATTTTGTATTTCACGGAGGAGAAGCGTCCGATCGCGGAGTTTGACCTTGAGCGGGAGTTGGATCGCTTTTTGGTTTCTTGGGACGGGAAGGGGTGAGACGCAATAAGGAGCGTAGGCTTCTAGCCTTACGTTTGCATGCCGAAGGCATGGTTGTTTGTTTTCGTTAGGCAGGATGCCTACGCTCCCTATTCATGGTTGTTTTTATCGTTAGCCTGGAAGGTTAGGTTCTTTATTTTCGTTAGGCTGGAAGCCTACGCTCCATATTTCATTTGTGCCACAGGTGGTATTGGCCGTTTGGGAGGTTTTTGGGGTTCTCTTGAATATAGCGTCGATTCCAGTCGAAGTGCTCCTCACTTCTGATGAGGCGATCCCAATAGGCAGTTTGCCAGAGTTTCCCAGTGCGGTTAAGGGCTTTGTTGATTTCGTTGGCGGTGAAACTTTTGAGCGAGTGGAGAATGTCCTCTAATGCCCAGCCTTCTTTCAATGCGAAAAGGGCGTGGACGTGGTTCGGCATGACAACGAAGGAGTCGAGGAGGTAGCGTTCACCATTAAAATGATGAAGGGAGTCGGCTACGATTTTGCTGATGACGGAGGATTTTAGGCAACAAGAACCGTGGTGCTCGTCGAGTTTTTCTTCGAGGGGGAGAATGAATTTGCGGTTATACTCGGCGGCTGATTTTTGATCCCATGGTTTTGGATGGGAGGTTAGCCACTGCTCGCGTTGAGTGAGTAGTTTGTCGATGACTTCTATTGGAAGAGAGTCGTTGAGTCGCCAGGTGACGAAGACGTAAACGCCGTCTTGGTGCCAGTGAGGGAGGCGGTAGTGATGTTTCTCGATCGGTTTTGTAGGATCGAGAAACATAGCTATGGAGCGTGGCCTTCTAGGCCTACGGGGTTTTAGGGGTGGGGCTTTTTTTTCGTAGGCAGGGTGCCTATGTTACTTATTTTGTTTTCGTAAGGCTGGAAGCCTACGCTCCTTATTAGGCGCTCATGGCTTCTAGCGGGGGAGCGAAGGTAGTGAGGGGGATTCCGTTTACGGCGGCTTTGTATTCTTCCATGGTGGGCGTTCTTCCTAGGATGGCAGAGAGGACGACTACGGGGGTGGAGGAGAGGAGGGATTCACCTTTCTTGCGATCGGAGTCTTCGACGACGCGGCCTTGGAAGAGGCGCGTTGAGGTAGCCATGACGGTGTCACCTTTTTCGGCCTTCTCTTGGTTACCCATGCAGAGATTACAGCCGGGGCGTTCGAGATACATCATGTTCTCGTATTCGGTGCGGGCGTGATTCTTGGGGGCGTCGTCGTTGAATTCGAATCCTGAGTATTTTTGGAGCATGTCCCAATCACCTTCGGCTTTGAGCTCGTCGATGATGTTATAGGTAGGAGCGGTGACGACGAGGGGGGCTTGGAATTTGACTTCGCCTTGGGCCTCTTCGAGGTTTTTGAGCATCTGGGAGACAATCTTGAAGTCGCCTTTGTGAGCCATGCAGGAACCGACGAAACCGAGATCGATTTCTTTGGTGCCTTCGTAGTAGGAAAGCTCGCGGATGACGTCGTGGGTGTAGCGCTTGGAGACGTCGTCGTTGTGAACGTCGGGGTCGGCGATCATGGGTTCGTCGATGATGTCGAGGTCGACGACCATTTCGGCGTGGTAGTTCGCGTTGGTATCGGGAGCAAGCGGGAGTTTCTCGCCTGAGCTGATTTCGCTGATCCGCTTGTTCGCGATGTCGATGAGGCCCTGGAGAACCTGTGGTTTGTTGTCCATGCCCTTGTCGATCATGATTTGGATGCGGGATTTGGCGATCTCAAGAGATTCGATGAGGGTGTCGGGCTGGGAGATACAGATGGAGGCTTTGGCCTTCATTTCCGCAGTCCAGTCGGTGAAGGTGAAGGCTTGGTCGGCGAGGAGGGAGCCGAGGTGGACTTCGATGATGCGGCCTTGGAAGACGTTGTCGCCAGCAAATTTGTCGAGCATCTGAGACTGGGTGGCGTGAACGACGTCACGGAAGTCCATGTGCGACTTGAGAGTTCCTTTGAAAGTAACTTTGACCGACTCGGGGATCGGCATGGAGGCTTCTCCGGTGGCGAGGGCGAGGGCGACGGTGCCGGAGTCAGCTCCGAAGGCGACGCCTTTAGACATACGGGTGTGGGAGTCACCGCCGATGATGATCGACCAGTCGTCCACGGTGAGATCGTTGAGGACCTTGTGGATGACGTCGGTCATGGGGTGGTATTTGTCCTCGGGGTCACGGCCGGTGATGAGTCCGAAGTCGTTCATGAAGCGCATGAGCTTGGGGGTGTTCTCCTGTGCTTTGGTATCCCAGACGGAGGCGGTGTGACAACCGGACTGGTAAGCGCCATCAACGATGGGTGAAATGGTGGTGGCGGCCATCGCTTCGAGCTCCTGCATGGTCATGAGGCCCGTGGTGTCTTGGGAGCCGACGATGTTGACTTCAACGCGGAGGTCGGAGCCTGCGTGGAGGGTGAGGCCAGGAGTGGTGCCGACTGCGTTTTTGTTAAAGATTTTCTCAACGGCGGTGAGGCCTTGGCCTTCGTGCGAGATTTCACGGGAGGGGGCAAAGACGAGGGGAGCTTCGGTGCCGAGAGTTTTGGCGGCGAAGGTTTGGAGCTTTTTACCGAAGACGATGGCGTAAGAGCCGCCCGCCTTCATGAACTCCATTTTCTGAGGCGTGAAGGCCTTGGAGATGTCTTTGAGTTCGGTCTGTGTTCCGCTGACCTCTTGGTAGAGCTTTTTGTCTTTGGTGTTGATGGTGAGAATGGTTCCGGTTTCGACGGAGTAGGTTTGCTCAAGGGTTGGCTCGCCTTCTTCGTCGAGGACGGTGTTGCCCTCGGCGTCTTTCTTTTTGACCCAGTTTTGGAGGTCAAGGCCGATGCCGCCGGTGACGTCAACGGTGGTGAGGAAAATGGGGGAGATGCCATTGGTACCCGCTACGATGGGGGCGAAGTTGACGAAGGGGACGTATTGGCTGGCAGGCTTACCGGTCCAGAGGGCGACGTTGTTCACGCCAGACATGCGGGAGGAGCCGACGCCCATCGTGCCTTTTTCGGCGATGAGCATGACGCTCTTGTCGGGGTGGATTTTCTGGAGGGACTGGATCGCTTTTTGAGCGTCCGGGGTGATGAAGCACTGGCCGTGAAGCTCGCGGTCGGCGCGAGAGTGGGCTTGGTTTCCTGGGGAGAGGAGGTCGGTGGAGATGTCACCTTCTCCGGCGACGTAGGTGACGACTTTGATTTCTTCTTGGACGTCGGGGAGCTTCGTGAAGAATTCGGCTTGGGCGTAGCTTTCGAGGAGGTCTTTGGCGACGGCGTTGCCTGCTTTGTAACCGGCGGCGAGTTGTTCCATGTCGGCGTCGTAGAGGAAGACGAGGGTCTTGAGAACCTTGGCGGCGGAAGCAGCGATCTCGGCGTTGTCACCGAGGGCGAGGTTCAAGAGGACTTCCATGGATTGGCCGCCCTTCATGTGGGAAAGGAGTTCGAAGGCGAACTCGGGGGTGATTTCGGGAACGCTTTCCTGACCGAGGATGATTTGCTGGAGGAAGTTGGCCTTTTCCACGGCTGCGGAAGTGGTGCCGGGGAGGGTGTTGTAGACGAGGAAGTTGATGGACGCTTCGCGGTGCTCATTGGCGGGGTCTTTGATCTGGGTAATGATCTCGGCAACAAGGGCACCGCTGTCGATGGGCTTGGGCTGGAGGTCCTGAGTTTTACGGTCTTCGATCTCGGCGAGGTAGTCTTGGTAAAGGTTCATTTTAGTAGAGGGCAGTGGTTGGGAGGGGAGGAAGAATAATCTTGGGTGATAGTGGCTTCAAGGGCTGAGGCCTCATATAGGAGGCGGGAAGGTAAAGGGGATTTGGGTAAGTTTCAAGGACGAAGAAGGAGAGAGATTCCTCTGTGTGTGTGTGTGGTTTAGTAGCTGTGTTTATGGGGCATAAAAAAAGAGCCTGCGTCTTGCAGGCCCTTTTAAAGTGAAGATTTGAAATCTTTTACTTACGCTTGCGGATGGTGATGAGACCAGCAAGAGAAAGAGTTGAAAGGAGGATTGCTGAAGGCTCGGGCACACAATTGAGTGATCCATGCACATTAGCAGAGTTGAGGTATACATAGTGACCTTGGGTGCCTCCAAAGGCTGTGAATTGAACTTCATAGTTTGATCCAGCCATGATGCTGTGGTTAAAGGTCGCCGTATTAGCTCCGAAAGTAGTTGTTCCTGTGTTCGTGATAGATCCAGTTTGATCTGTACCAACTTGCACGCCGTCTTTAAGAAGTCTCATAGCCCACTGCTGAGGTGCATTTGTTGTATCGCCCTTATTAGCAAGAACAGAAACAGAGCCGATATTACCAGTAGTTGATGGGTCGAAAGACAAATTGATGTTAAGGGACTTTGACCAATTAGCTGTGGCCCCTGTTCCCCAAGCTGAGGTGCAGATACCATAGTTTTGGACAGAGTTATTGAATCCAGTCTTGTCTGAAGTGGCACCAGTAATGCAGGGATCGAGTGACGTGCCCTGTAGAGTCCAATTACCAGTGGTGTTAATAGTATCGTAGTCAAATGTGGCGATTTGAGCCGAAGCTCCAGCAGTGAATATTGCCAATATTGTAATTATTGAGTTTTTCATATTATTTAAAGGAAGAGGCTTTTTATCTGCTGGGGGATTAGAATGATCAAGGAATCTTCAAAAACTGACGGTCTGCTTGGCTTGCGTGTTTTTAACTTGCTAATGTGTAGGTGGTTGCGTTATTTCTATTCTTATGTTTTATTGAATTGGCTTAATGTTAGATATTCCAGATATCTAAATCAGTATGCAGAAATTAGTTTGAAGAGGTTATTTATTTCCCTTTTTATAATTATGTCTTATGGCTGTTTATTAGCTCTTGCGCGATCATCTATTTGGACGACAGTAATACTGTCTTTCTTAACAAAAGGACGCTATATCTTAATGAATCCGAGAAAAAAAGTGATTGTGGTTGGATCTGGTCCTGGTGGGTTGTTGAGCGGGATGCTCCTAGCAAACCGTGGCTATGAGGTGACGTTGCTGGAGAAGAATGACCGCTTGGGCGGGCGGAACTCGAAGATGAAGGTGGGAGAGTATACTTTTGATACGGGGCCGACTTTTTTACACCAGAAGTTCACGCTGGATGAGATTTATGCAGAGATGGGGCGGACGGTTGAAGAATCGATGAAGATGATCCCGCTCGACCCGATGACGCGTTTGAGCTGGGAGGAGGTGTCGATGGAGACCAGCTCACAGCCGAAGAAAATGCGCGAGGCGGTCGAGAAGGCCTTTCCCGGCGAGGGCGCGAATTATGAGCGTTTCATGAAAGACCACCAGAAGAAGCTGGAGGTGATTTTTCCATGTTTGGCGAAGCCGTATCACGAGTTGAAGTCTTTAATGAGTGGCCGTTTGGTCAAAGCTGCTCCGCATGTTTTAAATGGAAAATCGGTGATGGATGTGCTGGGTGAGTATTTTGTAGATGAGCGTCTCAAGTTGGCTTTCACTTTTCAGGCGAAGTATTTGGGGATGTCTCCGTGGAGTTGCCCGGGGTTGTTTAGTATTTTGTCCTACATTGAGTATGGGCACGGGATTTATCACGTTGAAGGCGGACTGGCCGAGATGTCGGAAGCGATGGGGCGCACGCTCGAAGAGGAGGGCGGAACAATTCGCATCGGAACTGAAGTGGAGGAGATTTTGTTTGAAGGAGCTGATTCACGCAAGGCAAGTGGGGTTCGTCTGGTTGGTGGCGAAATTCTTGACTGTGATGACTTAGTGCTGAATGCCGATTACGCCTACTCGCGCACCGAGCTCTTTGGGGATCGGAACGAAGACCGCGAGAAAATGCTCAAAAAGAAGTTCTCTTGCTCAACCTTCATGCTCTACTTGGGCATTGATAAGATCTACGATGAGGAGCCGCATCACCATATTATCTTTGCCGATGACTACGGGAAAAACGTGCGGGAAATTCAAGGCGAACAGGAGGTCTCGAAAGACATGTCCGTCTACGTTCGGAATTCGAGCATCAACGACTCCACGGTTGCGCCCGCTGGTCACTCTCAGCTTTATGTGCTCGTTCCGACGATTAATAACCGCCATGGGAAAGATTGGGAGAGCTTGCAGGCTGAATACCGCGACAAAGTGATCGACCGCATCATCGAGAAGACGGGAATGAAAGATTTGCGTGAGCATATCGTGGAAGAGAAAATCCTCACGCCGAAAGGCTGGGAGGATGAGAATATTTTCATTGGAGCAACCTTTAACTTTGCCCACACGCTGGACCAAATGCTCTACTTGCGTCCGCAGAATCGCTTGAAAGGTTTTGATAACCTGTATCTTGTGGGTGGCGGGACACATCCCGGAAGTGGCTTGCCGACTATTTTTGAAAGTGCTAGGATTTCGGCGAACCTTCTTTGTGAGTCCTACGGCGAAGATCATCCGCGTGTTGATTTGGCGACCGAAATCCTCAATAAACCAGTCATGGTCTAAGCTAAGAGGGTTCAGAAAATTCGAATGATGAAGACGAAAATCCTGCCTCCTACTCAGCTCATAATGACCTTATCGTTTTTTTTGTTAGGTTCCCTGGGCGCTATGGCCCAAGGCGACAAAGCGGAATTGGCGTCAGCGGATCAGTATTTAGCCTGGCATGAAGTTTGCCTAAAGGGGGATGTAAAAAAGATTGATGCGCACATTGCGAAGTTTGAAGCGGTCTTGAAAAAGTCCCCGAAGGGATCGCTGGCGAAGGCTTATTTAGGGAGTGCCTACGCTTTGCGAGCGAAGGCCGGAATCTGGGGGCCGAGAAAGTTGACCTTTCTAAAGCGTGCGAAGAAGACGATGGATGAAGCGGTCGCGGGTGCGCCAGATGACCCACGAGTGCGGATGGTGCGCGCGATTGCCTACTACCGTGTCCCTGAGCGTTTCAATTGCCGAGCGACTTCTCTGCAAGATTTCGCGAAGATTCTACCACTCGCGGAACAAGGCGGAAAGGGGCTACGCGTTAATGAACGTCAGGCGATTCTTTATTATGGGGCGCTTGCTTATGAGGCGGGAAAGAAATCAACGGAGGCTCTGCGGTATCGTCAGGCTTGTCGTCAGCTCAATCCGCAGTCTCGTTACGGGCAACTTGTGAAGTAGGGGCGTGGTTGACTTGATCAGCTCATCCACTTGCGGAAGAAGGCGGCCTGTTTTTCGCGCGGGGGAATGGACTCGAACGGGTCATGATTAAAGTAGCGTTCTGTGTGGGCACGCAGGTAGGTGAAAGCCTCAACTCCGTAGCGACCTCGGTAACGGCCGTTACCGCTCGTGCCAACTCCGCCAAAGGGGAGATGGAGGTTGCTGGCTTGTTTGAGGGTGTCATTGAGGCAGACGCTTCCAGAGCGGTAGCCTGTAGTGAGGCTGTCAATGAAGGGGCTGTCGCGTGAGAAAAGGTAAAGGGCGAGGGAGTCGTTATAGGGGGCGAGTTTTTCAAGAAGATCGGCTTCGTTTTTAAAGGTAACGAGCGGAAGGAGAGGTCCGAAAATCTCCTCCTGCATCGCCGGACCATCCCATAGATAATGGGGGAGGAGACGTGGTGCCAGGTGTAGGATGTCGGGGGAATCCTCGCCTTTTTTGATGACTTCTACGCCTTGGGCTAAGGCATGTAGTCGGTCAAAATGCGGGCGGTGAATGAGGCGGGCCATTTCTTCTTCCCACGGGTGCGCTTGAAGCTCAGCCGCGAGTGTTTTCTGGAAATCCTCCGCAATTGATTCCTGCACTGCGACAAAGTCGGGAGCAATGCAGGCTTGTCCGGCATTGAAGAGTTTACCCGTGAGGAGTCGGCGGGCCGCGATTTTGAGGTCGGCAGATTGCTCAACGACTGCGGGGCATTTTCCACCCAGTTCAAGAATCACGGGAGTCAGTGTAGAAGCGGCTTCTTGGGCAATGATTTTTCCTACAGGGGTGCTGCCAGTGAAGAAGATAATGTCGAATTTTTCAGCCATGAGCGCCTGTGTTGTTTCCACACCGCCGAGGACGACTTGGACCCATTCGGGCGGGAAGACCCTGGTGATGATTTTTTTGAGAAAAGCGCTACTGGCTGGGCTATGTTCGGAGGGTTTGAGAACGACCGTATTTCCAGCGGCCACGGCCGAAACGAGGGGGCTGAGGGAGAGTTGGATGGGGAAGTTCCACGGAGCAATGATGAGGGCGCGGCCAAAGGGTTCACGCGCAACTTGGTTGCGACAGGGAAGAAAGTAAAAGGGGCCGCGCACCTGTCGGGTCTTGAGCCAGCGTTTGAGGTTTTTGCGGATGTAGCGGATCTCTTGTTGAACGAGGAGGTATTCGGCCAGAAAAGCCTCGATCTCGGGCTTGGCAAGATCCTGAGAGAGGACGTCTAGGAGCTCGGGTCGGCTTTCTTTTAGCTCCGTTTCGAGGTGCTTGAGAACCTCTAATCGGTCGGCTAAAGAGCGTGTTCCTCCTTGTGTGAAAAAATGGTGCTGTTGCGCTGAAAGACGAGTGATTTCAGCGGAATCTGGAGCGGGTGGATTTGTCGAGGACGGGGTGGTATCCATTTCAGGAATGGTGCGTTGTCGTTGTAGAGTTGACAAGGTTGTAATCAGGGTGATGGTAGAAGTCAGATGAGTAAGAATGTGGTTATCGTTGGAGCAGGGCTGGGTGGTATTTCAGCCGCTATTTCTCTTCGTGCCGAAGGGTATGAGGTGGATCTCTATGAGAAGAATGAACGAATTGGCGGAAAGCTCAACGTGATGGAACTCGACGGCTACACCTTTGATTTAGGGCCTTCCATTTTCACGCTCCCGCAAATGTTCGAGAGCCTCTTCGCGCGGGCGGGAAAAGAGATGAAGGACTACGTTCAGCTAGACCGCGTGAGTCCCCAGTGGCGGAACTTTTTCGAAGACCAGAAGGTAATCGACCTCTACGAGGAAAAAGATCTGATGCGCGCAGAGCTTGATAAATTAGAGGGGCTGGACGGCACGGCAGAAGAGCATTGGAAAGAGCTGGAGGGGTTTCTCGATTATGCGCGAAAGCAATACGCGGTCGTTGATGAGGGCTACTTCGAGCAAGGGCTCGATAACCTTTGGGAGTTTTTGCGCTTTTATGGATTGAAAAAGCTAGGCAATGAAATCGACTACAAAAACACGATGGCCGAGACGATTGAGGCTCATTTCTCCAACCAACACTTGCGTGATATTTTCGAGTATTTTATCAAATACGTCGGCTCCTCTGCCTTGGATGCGCCGGGGTATATGAACTTGATGCCGATCATCCAATACGACTTCGGTCTCTGGTATGTGAACGGCGGAATGTATGAACTCGCGAAGGGTTTGGAAAAGCTGATGCGCGAGATGGGAGTCAAGATCCACCTCAATGCTGACGTCGCGCAGATCACGCAGAGTGGACGCTTTAGAAAGAAGGTCACGGGGATTAAATTAGCAAGCGGCGAGGAAATAGCGGCCGACCTCGTGGTGAGCAATATGGAGGTCATTCCTTGTTACGAAAAACTCCTCGGCGAGCCAAAGCGGGTGATCAAGAAGCTTGAAAAATTCGCGCCTGCCTGCTCGGGGATTGTTCTTCACCTTGGAACGGATAGGGAGTTCCCGCAACTCGCGCATCACAACTTCTTCTTCTCCTCGAATCAGCACAAACACTTCAAAACGGTTTTCACGGAAGGCAAATTACCCGACGACCCGACCCTCTACGTTGTTGCTCCCACGCGGACCGACCCAAGCAAAGCTCCCGAAGGTGGAGACAATATCAAGATCCTGCCTCACATTCCACCACTTGCCGGAGATTCGGGCAAGCCGTCCTACACAGCGGAGGATTACGAAGCACTCGCGGAGCGTTGTATCGACAAAATGGAGCGGCTTGGCATCACAGGCTTGCGCGAGTCGATTGTGACGCGTGATCTTTTGACCCCAGTAGACATCGAGCGGATGTATCGATCGAACCGAGGCTCGATTTACGGAGTGGTGACGGATTGGAAAAAGAACTTCGGCTTCAAGGCACCCAAGACGAGCACGCGCTATCAGAACCTCTACTTCTGTGGCGGAAGCACCAACCCTGGCGGAGGGATGCCAATGGTTGTGCTCTCTGGGCAAAAGGTGGCAGACCGAATCATTGCGAAGCATCCATTGTAGAAAAGAGGGGTGATGTTCATGATTCTTCCATGCCTGAGTTTACTTCTTCTAGGGAGTTTTCCTTTTTTGCTCGGGCGGCCTCGGTTTCTACGAAGTAAAGGGGCGGCGACTGGAGAGTTGGACCTCAGCGTAATCGTTCCTGCGCGTGATGAAGAGGGGAATGTAGGAGCACTTTTAGAGAGCCTGCAAGGGGGCTGCCAATCACGTGAAGTCATCGTCGTTGATGATGGCTCGACTGACTCCACAGTAGAAGTTGCGAAAGCAGGCGGTGCGCGCGTCGTGACTCCGCAGAGATTACCCGACGGCTGGAAAGGGAAGCCGTGGGCCTGCCAAGAGGGCGCGAAAGAGGCGCAAGGGGAGTGGTTGCTTTTTCTAGATGCCGATGTGCGAATGGAGGCTGGGGGACTTCAGAAACTAGGTGGCCTACTCGGTGAAAAGGAGTATGTGTTTTCGTTCTGCCCCTACCATGAGCAACGCGAGAATTGGGAAGCGTTTTCGGCATTTTTCAATGTGCTCATGGTCGCGGGTGCAGACGGCTTTGGGATCCATCGCTCCGAGCGGAATAAGGCAGAATCGAGCGAGCAACTCTTTGGGCAGTCTTTGTTAATCAGGCGGGCGGACTACGAGCGGATTGGGGGTCACGAATCGGTGGCGGGAGAGGTTTTGGAGAATTTCCATCTGGCACCGACTTGCCGTGAGAAGGGGCTGAGGGTGCGGAGTTATTTAGGGCAGGGTGTGATGAAAATGCGGATGTTTGACGGGGGGATGGGAGAGCTGTCAGGGAGTTGGAAGAAAGGCTTCACGCAGGGGGCGGCGCAGGTTGCGCCATCGGTCCTTCTCGCAAGCTCACTGTGGTTGAGTGGGCTGATGATGGCCCTCGTCGCTTGCTTTTTCTGTGGCTGGGGCGGGCCGATCAACCTTGTTCTCACGGGAGTCGCCTATCTCGTTGGGGCGATCCAATGCGGGATCGCTTTCCGCTTGGTCGGGAACTACCCATGGGGGTCGATCCTATTTTATCCACTAGCTCTACTCTTTTATCAGGTCATCTTTTTCACGGCCTTGATTGAGAAAAAACGAGGTCGCAAGACCGAGTGGAAAGGTCGCCATGTGGATTGAATTAAGTCCGCTCTGGATTGGCTTACTGAATGGCTTGGGAATTCCCGTCGTCCACCTCTTCTTCGCTTGGGTGGTGGGATTAATTCCAGACGCATCGCTGGATCAGCAGTGTCTCTGCGGACGAGTTCTTTTTAGGATCAGGTCCTTCGAGAAAACGCTGTATCGAGTATTAGCGGTGAAACGCTGGAAGGGTCTTCTGCCTGATGGGGCGAAATGGGTTGGAGGAGTGGGAAAGAAAAAGCTTAGTGGTAAACGTCCGACGGGAGAGGGAATGGAACAACTCTATCGCGAGTGTGTTCGGGGTGAGTTGTCGCATTGGTTTCAGCTCCTCGGGGTAACGGCCTTTATCATCTGGACGCCCTGGCCGTGGGCAGTGGTCATTCTTCTCTGGGCGGGAGTCTCGAACCTCCCCTGTATTTGGAGCTTGCGTGAAACACGGCGAAGGCTGGAGATTCTATTTTTATCCGCCGCGGCGGGATAGACAGGATAAACAGGTTTTTTTCAGATGACTGATCACTAGTTCTTTAAATAGATTCGTTAGATCCGTTGGATTCGCGGTTTAAAAAACTTCCGTGTATTTCGTGTGTTCCGTGGTGATGAAATAGGGCTTAACGGTATCCAAGTTCTCGCCTCTTTAATGATTTGAGGCTTGGAATTTACCTTTAGAAAATTAGATTTATGAAATGTCAGGAACGATACATGAATCTGCGGTGATTGCCGATGGGGTTGAGCTTGGGGAGAATGTGGAAGTGGGGCCGTTTTGTGTGATCGAGGCTGGGGTGAAGATTGGTGATGGCTGCAAGTTGCATTCACACGTTGCGGTTCATGGGCACACCGTGATTGGCAAAGACTGCGAGTTTTTCCCCTTCGCCGCGATTGGGATCAAGAGTCAGGATTTAAAGTATGCGGGTGAACCAACGTCTTGCGAGATCGGGGACCGTAATGTGTTCCGCGAGAACGTAACGATCCACCGAGGCACCGTTGAAGAAATTTCGACCCGCATCGGTAATGATAATTTGTTTTTAGCCTACTCGCATGTCGCGCATGACTGCCAAGTGGGTAACCATAATATTCTCAGTAACGGAGCCGCTCTGGCCGGTCATGTCACGACTGAGGATCACGTCATTGTTTCGGGGATGAGTGGAGTGCATCAGTTTTGTAAGATCGGTCGCCACGTCATTGTCGGTGGAATGACGAAGGTGGTGCAGGATGTGCCACCCTTCATGATTGCCGACGGGAATCCTGCGACCTTGCGTGGATTGAATCAGGTCGGCCTCCAGCGCCGTGGCTTCGACGATACCGATATTCGCGCTTTGAAGACCGCTTACCGAAAGCTCTTTTTCAAGAAGGACGCCAACCTCAGTGAGGCGGTCGCTAATATCAAAGGAGAAGCCTGCTTCGAAAATGAATTTGTAAAAGAGGTTTTGGCCTTTGTTGATTCAAGCGAGCGCGGAGTGGTGCGTTAGTTGGTGTTTTACAACTACTGAATACAGATTGCTGATCTCCTGGTTTTTCGCTTTATCGCTATGGTAGGTTTACTTTGAGACGGAGGAATTCTTTGTTTGCAGTAGAGGTTGTTGAGGTGCTTCGGACTTTAAGACTCGTGGGGGTGTCTTCCAAGATGAGCAGTCCACTAGTCGTCCATGAGCCTGCGGCTAGGGTTGTCGATTTTTGAACTTCGTAGGTGACATCGGTAGCGTTAACGGGCTTCTCAATGGTCATGGTGAGGTAGTTGTTTTCGACTTCCGTTAGGCAGGGCATGGCACTGGTGGTGGTGGGAATGGTGCCGAGGGCGTATTCGAGGATGTTGTTGATACCGTCGTTGTCGGGATCTTCATTAGTGGCTCCGTTGGAGGTGCCTCCGGGGAAGTGGATGTCGCGCCAAGCGGTGTAACCCGTGGGGAGTCCTGATTTTGAAATGGCACCATTATCACCGACAACAAAGAATGAGCCTGAGCAATAGGCGATGTCTTTCCAACTATTATACTGTGCCGCAGCGCCTGAGTTAATGGTGATTGTTTGCCAAGTGATACCATCGAGGGAGAGCCAGTAGCGGTCTTCATTTGGAGATCCTGATACGGTGACGTAGCCAGTCGAGAGGTAGATGTCGTCTCCATAGTCAACGCCTTTCATATAATAGGCGAGGAATGAGGGGTCGCTGTTTTGCCAAGTTAAAGCGTTGGCGTCAGAGAGGCGGGTGCCTGAATAAACACCGACGGTGAGAAGGCTGTTGTTTTTATAGATCGAGTCTTCGAGCCAATTGTTGAAGGAAAGGCCTGCGGGAACAGACCAAGTAATGCCGTCGGTTGATCTTAGCCCAACCGAGGAGTCACCGGCGGCAAAGAAGACGTTGCTGGAAGTGGCCGTGACGGTGTTGAGGTCGGTGGTCACTCCAGAAGTTTGAACAGACCAAGTAGTTCCGTTAGTGGAGCGCATGATGAGACCGTCTTCTCCAACGGCAACGATCGTTCCTGCAGGGGATGCGTCAATGGAGTAGAGTCGGCTTGTTTGAGTCGGGATGGAAAGGGCGGACCAAGAGGTCGTGTTGGTGGATGTGAGGATTGAAGCCTTCCAATCGGAAATTCCAAAATCATATGTCATGCCTACGGCATAATAGGTAGACCCTACTTTAGTAAGATCATAGAGGTAGGTATTGCTGGGGATTGAATGTGAATTCCAAGTCGTTCCTGAGTCGGATGAAGTGATGAGGGTATTGACTCCTACGGCTATGAGCTGGTGTTCATAGCAGGCAATGCCATATAGCGTTGAGCTTGTTCCCGAGGAGAGTGAAGTCCAAGTCTCGTGAGGATCGATGACTGTGGCGATTTGAGTGTCGGAGGCGTTTCCTCCTTTTAAGTCAGAGACAGAGACGGTGACATTTTGACTTCCGCCAATGGGAAAGCTGTGCGTGACGGGGTTACCGGTGACAACTGGTGATCCGTCACCGAAGTCCCAGTTATAGATCAGGGTGTCTCCGTCAGGATCTATGCCCGTTGCGGTGAAGGTATATGAGGTTCGTGCGAACATCGTTCCGGGAGTGGTCATAGTGACAGTAGGCGCGTTGTTACCGAGCACGCCAAGGCTGACGGTGACGTCGATCCATTCATTGGGGGCAGTTCCTCCTTGGGCAATGGGCGTGATAGTGACGAGGCCGGTGGGGTCAGTGAACGTTTGCCCGAGGGCGAGAGCGGCGTCTTGTTTGGTGCTCGTTCCTGGAGTCATGTCGAGGAGTCTTGAGCGCACATTGTTTTCGTAATCCCAAACGATATGGAGGCCGTTACTGAGAAAATTATTGGAGGTAAAGTTACGTTTGTAACCTAGCCAGAGAAGTTCAGAGGCATCTTTTTGCACTTTTAGAGCGAGGGTGTTGTTGCTGTCGGCACTGACATGGTCATTACGGTAGAGGCGATAGGTTCCGGAATTGGCGGTTACGGTGTTGATTTTAGAGGTCTCGATCCAATTGAGCTTTGCTTTTCCATAGGTGCCGAAATGGCCCTCGGGGTAGGAGGAGCTACTACCCATCGTGGAAAAAATATTGCCGTATTCAATGTGTGAACCCGTGCCCATTACAGATCCGTCTGAGGTGTCCCAAAATCCAGCGTGACGGAGTCCGTAGTTGTGTCCGAATTCGTGCGTGATAGTGCCGTTACTGACGCTACCGTTGAGCCAGTGGTTTGAGCCGCCTACTGAAGCAAGGCCTCCGTAGCCAATGGCGATATTAGGAAAGATGACGCCGTGAATATCATAAAGGCTAAGGTCATAGCCCGCGGCTGTCGCGGCTGCTTTGGCGTCAGCCATGATTGCGTTAGTACCTGCATAGCTTCCTGAATCTAGTGCCACATATTGAGCAGCGGTTTGAGGGAGTCGAAAGACCTGGGTGGTAGCGGTTGGTGAAACAAGGGATGTTTTATTGTAGGACATATCACCAATGAGATTGGAGACGTTGGCTAGGTTGCTCTCAAGCTGAGTTTTGGTGTATGGGACGTTGGTGTTGTCAGAGAAATCGACGCGCATGAAGAGGACTTTTTTAGTTGTTTCGGTCCATGTGGAGGCCGAGAGAATGGCTTGATCGACGATGAGATTGGGGGAGACAGGGTCACTAGCGGCTAGGACACTGAGGGCGTAATCCATGGTGCTGGGGCTGATTTGGCCTTCCGCTGACTCAAGTGCTACTTCGAGTGCACGGAGGGAGGTTTCACCCTCAAAGGCGTAAAGGTGGTTGCCAATTAGCGCGAGGTTGTTCTCATGGGCTGGCTGGTGGGTGAGGGGGTCAATGGTGAGGCCGCGCGGATTGGCCGGGAAAAGCTCTTTAACGGTGGCTACTTCTTGCGGAGCAACGCGGCGAATGGTGGATGGAGAAAGAGCCATTTTTCCGTCGAGTTCGATTCCAGAAAGAGGGGTGAGCTTTTTTGAATAACTGTGTGCACGTCGGCCATAGGAATAGGCTGGTTGACCATTGACTAAGAGGCTGGTGGAAGAGGTTTGTGCAAGGCAGGGTTCTCCGAGATTGCAACAGTTGTGAGGGAGGACATCGAGTGAATGACTAGCGCTGAATGGTTTTTCGACAAGGGCTTGGATGGAGGGCGGCAGGGCGTTCCATTCATCAAAACGGAGGGCGTTCTGAAGAGCTTTTTGTGGGTTATTCTCGATAAGGTCGAGAAGGAGCGCTTTTCTTTTTTGAGCGAGGAGCTGTCCTGAAGGGAGGAGGGCTTTCTTTTTTTGATGATCTGCTTCGTTATAGGAGCGGATGAAGTCTTTGAACTGGATAAAGAGATGAGGCTGCTTTTTGTTGAGGAGCGCGAGGTGAGAGGTTGCTCGCTTGGGAGGACTAGATTGAGTCGGTAGATCGACCTGAGACTCATTTTGGACTTGGCCTGCATTTTGAGTATTTTGAGCGTTGTTACGCGTTGATTCAGTAGAGGCCTGTCCTGATTGATGATTAAAGAAAGCAAGGAACCCTAGGAGAATGAAAAGCAGGGGGAAGAGTGGATTGAGAAGCCGTTTATGCATGATTGTTGTTGTTAAATTTCTGGAATGCTTATTTAAACTATGTGAAATAGAGTGGTGAGGCAAGTCGTCATTCTTGTGGCATTGATTCGTTTGATGTTTTTTGTAGCTTGCTAGTTGGAGGGGAATCTTTCAGAGATGGGGGGTGTCTTTTTTTGTCCAATTCTGGCGTTTGATCGTTAGCGTTCTTTGTGGCGCTCTCTTGTCGCTTTGCTTTGAGCCTGTTGTTCTTGGTGGGCTGGTTTGGGTGTGGATGCTGCCGTTTTTATGGGCTTTGTGGACGGTGAAAGAACCGACGGAAAAGAAGAAGTTCCGAGGGCTGAAGTGGCGAGGATTTGCATTAGGTTACGTGGCAGGATTGGTCTTCTGGTTGATTAATTTGAAATGGATCGGCGAGGCGAGTGGCTTGGGCTCATTAGTGTTAGCGGTTTATCTAGCCGTTTACTTTGGCTTGTTTGGCGTCTTTGCGGTGAAATGGGGCAACCCTTGGCGCGGGCGTGAAGACTCGGCGGTTGCGATGAAGGCGAGCTGGCGGACGCTTGGCTTTGCCGTGATTTGTGCTTTAGCGTGGGTCGCGTTGGAGTGGCTGCGCGGGTGGGTGATGACCGGTTTTGGTTGGAACGGACTAGGGGTAGCCTTCGCAAATACCTTGGTGATGGCGCAGGCGGCGGATGTTTTGGGGGTGACAGGTTTGGCTTTTGTGCCGGTCTTCATCAGTGCGATGGTCGTTCAGGTGATGCGTCGGCTTTGGGTGGGCGTGCAAGATGGAAAGATGATCAGGCATTGGGACTTTGGGGTCTCGGTCATGGTCTTGGGATGTTTCTTTGTTTACGGAGTCTATTGCCTGACCTTTGTTCCGAAACGTGCGGGCGAGGAGATGCGGGTGGTTTTGATCCAGGAAAATATCGCACAAGACCTGAAGTGGGAAGAAGGGAAGGCCGATGAGATTTATGCGGGCTACGCAGAGGCAACGGGGGGAGCGATGAAGACTTTGGAGGAACGGGCAAAGGTGGCTTTGGAGAATGATGGAAGAGTCGAACTGCCGTGGCCGGATTTGGTAATTTGGCCGGAGAGTGGTTTGCCCGAGCCGATCTGGATCGATGAAGAGGGGAGACACTTTCAAGGTCAACGCAATGAGAACTATTTAATGGGCGATGTCTTGAGTCTGGGGGAGTTTCCTTTGCTCTTGGGGTCGAACGTCGTGACGGCGAATCGAAAGAGTGGAACAATGTCGAAGAAGGTTCCTGCGTATAATTGCGCGGTGCTTGTTGATGGCGAGAAGGGCTTTGCTGATTTGGAGATTTATCGCAAAGTTCACCTTGTTCTTTTTGGGGAGAAGATTCCCTTTGTCGAGGAGGTGCCTCTGTTGCAGAAGATCTTTAAGTTTTCGGCAGGGGTCGAGTATTCGGGTAATTTTGGAGCTGGGAAATCTCTAGACCCGATGGAGTTTTCCTTGAAGGGGGAGCGCGTGACGTTGATCCCGTCCGTTTGTTTTGAAGACACGGTGGGGAGGCTGACACGTAAGTTTGTGCGCGATGAACCACAGGTAATTGTGAATCTAACCAATGACGGCTGGTTCAAGGAGAGCGAGGGAGCCGCGCAACATTTTGCGAATGCTAAGTTCCGCGCGATCGAGCTCCGCCGCCCGATGATTCGAGCCGCCAACACAGGGGTCAGCACTATTTTACAGGCGACGGGAAGCGAGTATACCCCGAACAGAATTAAGCAAAGTCAGAGACGGCAAATCGTGATGGACGAGGCTGGGAATCATTTTACGCGTGGGTGGCTCGAGGGTGGGCTTATCGTGCCCAAGCAGGCCGCCTTTTCGCTCTACGCGCTCTGGGGAGACTGGTTTAGCTACTTGGCACTGGCGTTGAGCTTGGGCTGGATCTTTATCGCGCGAAAACGCGCATGAAGGCTGCTAGGTCGGGGAGGAGGAGGTCTGGGTTCTCGGCAGAAAGGCGGTCGGCTTTATCGTAGCCGGTGAGGAGGGCTACGGAGGTCATGCCTGTTTCGCGGGCGGTGGCGACGTCATGAACCATGTCACCAAAGAAGGCGAGTCGTCCGTGGGGTCTCAGACGTTTGACAAGGTCATGGCCAACAACGCGTTTGTCGGCAATGCCGGCGTGGATTTCCTCAAAATAGTGAGCCATGCCAAAGTCCTGTGCTTGTTCAAGGAGGGCGACTTCGTCCATGCTGCTGAGCACGATGAGTCGGTAGTCTTGTTCTTTTGCCCAAGCGAGCATCTCGTGGGCGTGATCGAGGAGGAAGACTTCTTTTTCGGACTTATCAAGATTGCGAAAGACGCTCCGGAAAACGTCCTCGATTTCCTCAAGGTCAACTCCTGGAAGGTGTTCTTCGTAAAACCCAGCGTAGGGGAGGCGGAAGCTGTCGAGGAATTCGGCGCGGGTCATTTCGGGGCGATCGAAGGCGCGGAAGACCGTATTGGTGGCTTTGATGACTCCCGTGAGGTCGTCAACGAGTGTTCCTGACCAGTCGAAGACAAGGGTGTGGTGATCTTTCATAGGAGAGAGGGGAGTTAGCCTAAAACAAATTGCACGACACGGACTTTGCTTTTTCCGAGTTCGGCTTGGAGCTTTTTGAGGATGCGGCCTTTTTCCTGTTCAAGATGGAAGCGCATCGCGGGCTGGAGGACTTGGAGGCGGAGGTAGCCTCTTTTGAGGGAGACAGGCTTGGTGTGTTGGCCGATGAAGTCGCCTACGATATCGCTCCAGGCGTCGGCTAGACGTGATTCTTCAACCCCTTCGTCGAGCGAGAGGCCTTTGAGGAAGCCGCTCACCGAATCGTTCACGTGAACGATGTTGCGAGTAGAGGATGTTTCGCGTGCCCAGCCACCAAAGTCGGCCCGCACGCGTGCACGGAGCTTTCCGCGTTCGATACGCGCCTTCTCAGCGGGGCTGAGTCGTTTGACGGCGCGACCGTCATTAGGGATTTCAGAGCGTTCGGAGTCTGACCACTTGGAGTCGTCGATCTCTTGGCCCGCTCCTTTTTTCTTGGGCTTGTTGGGGCGGTAGGGATTAGGCGTCGCCATCGTCTCCGATCGCTTCTACCGGGCAGCCTTCCATGGCCTCGACACATTGCTCGGTTTCTTCGTCCGTTTCCGGCTGCTTAAAGACGTAGGAGTATCCTTCGTCTTCTTCGCGGGTGAAGTTTTTGGGAGCTGTTTCGCGGCATAGGTCGCAGTCGATGCACATGCTATCGACGTAAAACTTACCTGTTACGTTTTCTTCGTTCTTGTCGTCTAAGTCAGCCATGGGGATGTGATCTTTTAAAAGGTTGGTTAAAGAGGGGAGGTGATGTCGTTATTATAAGCTAACTTTCACCTCAAGCAAATGTCGTTTTACTAGACATAGGGAAGAGCCTCTGCGGTGTTGGCAACGGCGTCGGCTTGGCTGAGGAGCTCTTGGAGAGGGTCATAACGACCGCTAAGGAGAGCATCGCGAGCGGAGTCTGGCATCGCTACTTTCGCGGTGAAGTCACCAGCGGAAAGAGTCATGGCATCAAGGTCGATACTGATATTGAGGCTAGGATCGGCTTCGATCATGGCACCGATTTTAGCGAGGTCTTCACCACTTGCGCTTACGCAAGGAAGCCCGATGGTGGTGGAGTTTCCGTAGAAGATTTCCGCGAATGATTCCGCAACAACGGCGTCGAATCCGTAGCGCTTGAGGGACTGAGGGGCGTGCTCACGTGAAGATCCACAACCGAAGTTGACTCCAGCGATGAGGATGGAAGCTCCGGCAAAGCGTTCTTCATTGAGCGGGTGGTCGGCTTTCTCACCAGTTGCAGGGTCAAAGCGGACATCGTAAAAAGCATACTCGCCGAGGCCGTCAAAGGTGACGCACTTCATGAAGCGGGCAGGGATGATGCGGTCGGTATCAATATCAGCGCCAGGGATGGCGACGCCGGAGCCGGAGACGTTAGTAATAGGAGCAAGTGACATGGTTCAGAGAGTCGTTATTTTTTTACAGGACGGGGGATGGATTAACACAGATTTCAGGAAAAACAAACCTAGAACCGAAAAACAGGCCAGGCTGCTTTTCAGCTCTAGATGTATAAGAGGCCTGTTTTAGGACTGACTGGAGTTCGTTTTGAGCAGGCCTTCGCGTCGTGATCGTTCGGTGAGAAGTTTCTTTTGGTAGCGGCCTTGGACGAGGTCGGTAATAAAGAGAACGGTGATGACAAAGTAGAAGGTGGTCTTTGTCATTGGATGGATCGCATTGCCAAAGAATTTCAAGTGTGCGAGGTGGGCGCCTTCAGTGAGGAGCATGATGCCGACAACGAAGAGGACAAAGAGGCCGAGGACTTCATACATACGGTTTTTCTTGAGAAAGTCGGAGACCTTATCCGCGAGGAGGATCATAAGGATGCCACTTGCAATGATCGCGATGATCATGACGATGAGCTGGTAGCCTTCGCCGTCGGGGTTTTTGGCAAGAGCCATAGCGGAGAGAATTGAGTCAAAGGAGAAGATGAGGTTCATCATCACGATAAGAGAAATCACCTTCGCGGCGGAGGAGGGTTTGCGTTCTTGGGTATTATCATGCTCTTCGATGTGCATCATGTGGAAGATTTCCTTCACGGCGGTGTAGAGAATAAAGACGCCTCCGAAGAGAACGATGAAGCTATGGAAGTTGATCGTTCCTTCGACCCAGCCGCCTTCGGGAAAGCTGAACCATTCGGCTTGAAGTTTTTCGACGAGGTTGACGAGAATGAAGAGGAGGACGATACGGAAGAGGACCGCAAGGCCGATGCCGAGTTTGCGAACCATGCTCTGTTTTTCCGCGGGGGCACGGCTCGATTCGAGCGAAATATAGAGGAGGTTATCAAAGCCCAAGACGAGTTGGAGCATGAGAAGCATTAAGAGAGTGACGAGGGAATTGATTAAGTCAGGCATGTGGTCAAATTGGTGGCGCACAAATTGCCTGATTTTTTAGAAAAAATCAAGTCGTTGAAATGATAAAGAATCAGCTCCCTCGGCTGAGGATAAATGTGATCTGACTAAGGCGGTGGATTCCGCACGTTTTATTGAGCGGAAGGCTTGATTTCGGGTAAGTAGCGTCAACGTTAATAACTTGAGGTTAACTCCCTTTGTTGTGTGTGGTTAAGGTGTTTGTAAGGTCCTTGAGTTTACGGGATCAATTCTGTTATCGTTTTGGTTATTAGTATGTTAAGGTGCGTGCGTGATCGGTTTGGCTATTTGCGTTAGGTAGTTTTAAACAAATTAAGGTATTGTTCATATCTTAATGAAATCACCGTAATGGGAGTGATTACAAAGTATTTCTCCAAACCTTCTTAGGTTGTATTGAGACCATTTTCTATGGCTGATAGAGTCGATTATTCCTTCAGTTTGAGCTTTTTAAGCTTGGGGACAATGACCGCTCGGCAGTAAGGGTTTTTGTTCTTATTGAGCTCGTAGTAATCCTGATGCCCGATTTCAGCGGGGTAGAACTTGGGGGCGATTTTGAGGGTGGTCGCGATTGGCTTGGTGAATTTCGCCTGCGCTTTCTTTTTTGATTTCTCGGCGATTTTTAACTGCTCGGGAGAAGAGGCAAAGATAGTGGAGAGGTATTGAGGGCCTCGGTCAGCACCTTGTCCGTCGGCCTGTGTGGGGTCGTGGAGTTGCCAGAAGAGTTCGAGAACTTGCTCGGTTGTGATCTTTTTGGGATCAAAGACCACGTAGACGACCTCGACGTGACCGCTTGTTTTGGTGCAGATGTCTTGGTAGGTCGGATTTTCGACGTGTCCGCCGATATAACCTGAAGTTGCGGAAGTGATGCCGTCGATTTTCTTGTAAACAGCCTCAACACACCAGAAGCAGCCAGCGCCGAGGGTGATTGTTTCGTGTCCTTCAGGGATGGCGGGCATGGAAGCGGGTTGGTTAGGATCAGTCACGGTGTTGTTATCTTGGTTCGGTTCAGCGCAGGCGCTCATGAGGATGAGCGGAAGGAGGAGGGCAAATTTCTTTAACATGAGGGTAAGTGTCGCCCTCAATGGAAAAATTAACAACGATTTTTTACCAAGCGGGGATCACCTCGAAAGTGAAGCCTTTGAGATACTCGGTCTCTGGGAGGGTCGGAATGATCGGGTGGTCGAGGCGTTGGCGGTGCGTTTTGACGAGGCGAAGCGTCTTCTTGGCATCGACCGCGGCGGAGCGGATGTTGTTGAGGAAATCCTCGCGGCTGACGTGGTGGGAGCAGGAGTAGGTTGAAAGGAGTCCGCCGTTTTCGAGCATTTTAAGGGCACGGAGGTGAAGCTCCTTGTAGCCTTTGAGGGCTTGGTTGAGCGTCTTTTTCGAGCGGGTGAAGCTGGGAGGGTCGAGGATGATGAGGTCGTATTTCTCGTCGCTGTCTTCGTTGTCGGCCTTGTTCTGGGTAAAGTAGTCGAAGACGTTGATTGCCTCTGCTTCGATTTTGAGGTCGTTGAGCTCAGCATTTCTCATGACGGCTTCGATGGCGGTGTCGGAGACGTCGAGGCACTTCACGTAAGAGGCACCTGCGCGGGCGCAGGCGAGACCAAAGCCGCCTTGGTTCGAGAAGGCATCGAGAACGCGGCGTCCTTTCGCAAGGGGCGCGAGTTCGGAATAAGCATCGAGCTGGTCGAGGTAGAGGCCGGTCTTTTGGCCGTTGAGGAGGTCGATTTCGTAGCTGATCCCGTCATGCGATACAGTGAAGGGAGTTGGCTCGGGGCCATGGAGGGTCTTCACTTCAGGCTCCATGCCTTCGGCTTTGCGGGAAGGGGAGTCGTTGCGGAGAAAGACGGTCATGTTTTCGATGTCGGCACCAAAGGTCGAAACGAGGGCTTCCACGATGATTTCTTTACGCATGTCCATCGCGAGGGTGAGAGTTTGAAGAACAAAGCAATGCTCGTAACGGTCGATGATGACACCGGGGAGTCCATCGGATTCACTCCAGACGAGGCGGCAGAGGTTCAGAGGGATGTTGAAGGCGTCGCGAACTTGGCGGGCGCGGTCGAGACGGCGTTCGAAAAAGTCTAAGTCGAGGTCCTGCTTACGGCGAGAAAAGCGACGCGCAACGATCTGAGAGGCGGGGTTAAAAATGGCGGTGCCGAGGGGACGGTCCTTGAAGTCCTTGAGCGTAATGATGTCGCCGGGTTCTGGGTTGCCGAAGGATTTCTTGATCTCAGATTGGTAAATCCAATCGTGACCGTGGAAAATGCGTGCGCGTGGGTTAATAACGATTCCTGCCATGCGCACTCTATAAACGCAGCGCGTGGAGATTACTAGTTTATAGCAAAGGAGGGAATGATGGGTGGAATCGTGGCTGGAGTCATTGACCTCCTGCAAAGGCGCGAAGACGCAAAGTTTTTTAATCTACATTCTTTGTGCCTTAGCGTCTTTGCGGGAGAAAAAGGGGGTTCGCCTGCCTTTTTAGAAGTAAGAAACTCAGGTTTGAAATCGGAGCTGACTCGTGTATAAGTCGCCTCCCTTCAATTCCCTTTCCGACCCCACCGACCCCATGCCTAAGATCTTTATCAAAACCTACGGATGACAAATGAACGAACGTGATTCTGAGCAGGTTGCTCAGGAGTTTGTTGAAGGCGGCTACACCGTTACCAAGGAGGAGAAAGAAGCGGATGCGATTCTCGTTAACACCTGTTCCGTCCGTGATCAGGCTGAGCAAAAAGCGCTGGGCAAGATGGGCATCATGGGCCGCTACCGCGAACAGCGTCCCCACGTCGTCTATGGATTTATGGGCTGCATGGCACAGAGCCGAGGGCAGGAACTCTTTAAAAAAATCCCACACCTTGATGTCGTTGTCGGCACCCAGAAATACCACCGCGCGTTTCACTACGTGGACGAGATTCTTAAAAAGCGGCTCGAAGCCCGCATGGACAACCCCGCGATGGCCTACAAAGGCGGTCACGTCTGCGACGTTGCTGATGAAGAAGGTAGCCAGAACACGATCCGCGACCACGTCGCCACCCCGACTCGTCGTGCCTCCGCATTTGTCAGCATCATGCAGGGCTGTAACATGCGCTGCAGTTTCTGCATTGTTCCCGACACCCGTGGTAAAGAACGCGGCCGTCCTATTTCCGACGTCGTCGATGAAGTCAAAGGCCTCGTCGATGAAGGAGTGAAAGAGGTCACCCTCCTCGGACAAATCGTCAACCTATACGGGCGCACCGAGTTCGACCGCGTTGATGGCAAATCACCCTTCGTCCAACTCCTCGAAGCGGTTCACGAAATCGACGGCATCGAACGCATCCGATTCACGAGCCCGCACCCGATCGGCTTTCGCGACGACCTTGTCGCCGCCTTCACCTATTTACCGAAGCTCTGTTCCCATATCCACTTTCCGATGCAAAGCGGTAGCGACCGCATGCTCAAGCTGATGCGTCGTCCTTATAAGAACCAAAAGTTCATCGATATCTGCGAGAAAATGAAAGTGGCCCGTCCTGATATGGCGATCACCACCGACATCATCGTCGGCTTCCCCGGCGAGACCGACGAGGACTTCCAGCAGTCAGTCGATTGCGTCAAGCACCTCCAGTTCGACAACAGTTTCATCTTCCGCTACTCCCAGCGTAAAGACACTCCCGCAGCGATCATGGATCACCAGCTCAGCGAGAAAATCAAAGAAGAGCGCAACCAGATCCTCCTAGCGGTGCAGAACGAAATCACGATCCGCAGGAACTCGCTCCTCATCGGAACCACTCAGCAGATCCTTTGTGAAGGTCCCAGCAAAAGCAACAAAGAGCGCCTGAGTGGCCGCACTGGCCAGAACAAGATCGTCATCATCGACGGCCCCGCCGAACGTCTCACGGGAGAACTCCTCGACGTCCACATCGAAGACTCCACCGGCTTCACCTTATATGGGACGTTGGTTGAGAAGGATGAACCAAGTATCAAATAACCAAATTCCCATAACACGAAGGAAGCAGAACTTGAGGTGATGGTTTTTCCCCTTAAAAAAAAGATTCGTAAGATCCGCTAGATTCGCGGTTTTAAAATTCGTCCTATTCGTGAAATTCGTGTTCAAATCTCCTAAACAACCTACCTTAATTCCATGAGCAATCTCTCCTCAAAACTCTTCGCCGCCGCCAAAGAAGTCATGCCTGGCGGAGTAAATTCTCCCGTCCGTGCCTTTCGTAATGTGGACGGTGAGCCCTTCTTTGTCCGCCGTGCTAAAGGCTCCCGTATTGAGGACGTCGACGGTAAACACTACATTGACTACATCGGCTCTTGGGGGCCCAATATTCTTGGTCACGCGCCCACTTGTCTCACCGCAGCGATCCACGAAGCCGCTAAAGCAGGCGTCTCTTACGGCATCCCAAACTCTTATGAAGTAGAAATGGCGAAGCTCATTGTCGAGTGGGTTCCCTCCGTCGAAAAAGTGCGCTGTGTGAACTCAGGAACGGAAGCGACGATGTCCTGCATCCGCCTCGCGCGTGGTGCAACAGGGCGCGACAAGATCGTTAAATTTGAAGGCTGCTACCACGGTCACGTTGATTCCTTACTCGTCGCCGCTGGCTCGGGTGCTCTCACCCATGGCGAACCCGACTCCGCCGGAATCCCGGCCAGCTTTGCCGCCGAAACACTTGTCCTTCCGCTCAACGATCCCGAGAAACTCGAAGCCCTCTTTGCGGAGCGCGGAGAAGAAATCGCGGCCGTCATCATCGAGCCTTACCCCGCTAACGCCGGTTTCATTTTACCCCAAGACGGCTGGCTCGAACTCCTCCGCACCGTCACAGAGAAATACGGAGCGCTCCTTATCTTTGACGAAGTGATGACTGGTTTCCGTTTGGCAAAAGGCGGCGTCCAGCAACTAGTCGGCGTGACTCCAGACCTCACTGCGATGGGTAAAGTTATCGGTGGTGGACTCCCCGTAGGTGCTTATGGCGGCAAGGCCGAAATCATGAACCTCCTCGCTCCTGATGGTCCAGTTTACCAAGCCGGTACGCTCAGCGGGAACCCGCTCGCGATGGTCGCCGGACTCACCCAGCTCCGCGAACTGAGTCATGGCACGGACGGTAAAGACGGTTACGCAAGGCTCAACGGCCTCGGTAAACATTTTGGTGACGGTCTTAAGAAGATCATTTCTGAAAAAGGTCTCCCGTGGCAAGTTAACCAAGTCGGTTCCATGTTCTGTCTCTTCATGACACCTGAGAAAATCGTCAACCTCGACAGCGTGATGACGGCCGATAAAGAAACCTTCAAGAAGTTCTTTTGGACCTGTTTAGATGATGGCGTTTACTTCGCGCCTTCGCCTTACGAAACTGGCTTCATCTCCCTCTCGCATACTGAGGCTGATCTCGATGAGACGCTGGGAGTCGTCGAGCGCGCGGTGGCGGCCCTTTAGGTTTCTTGTCTAGCCTTCGCTGGGCAAATCCCATTGGTGTTTGGGGTATCTGCTGGCGAGTTCTTTTTTCATCTGTGCGAAGCCAGATTTCCAGAAGCTTGGGAGGTCTTTCGTGGTTTGGTAGGGGCGTTGGCTGGGGCCTAGGATCTTGATGAGTAAGGGATGGCCGTTTGCGATGGTGGGCGTTTCTTCGACCCCAAAGAGGTGCTGGGCACGCATCGCAATGCTCGGTTCGATAGGGGCGTCATCGCTCGCTTTATTTGGGTAAGAGAGCTTGGCGTTTTTGCCATTGGCGAGGGAGATGGACTCGGGGGCGTAGCTGTCGAGGGCGGCGCGTTGGGGGGCGGAAAGCCAGTCGCGGAGGATTGGCCAGGGGTCGCGGTCCTTGAGGTCGCGGTAGGAAAGAGCGAGGGTGCCTTGGTGGCAAAGTTCTTCGAGGACGGTGAGGTGGTCTTCTGGTGAAAAGCCAGGAAGCTCAAGTTCGGGCATCGCTTGTGTTAAGAAGTTGAGGCGGTTGATCCAGCGTTCGACGGAGCCGTCCCATTTCTTGAGCACGAGTTCTCCGGCGTGTGCTTTTTGCGAAAGGATCTGCGCGGATTGGGCGGCGGTGTTGGGGTCGAGGTCGGCCGCGTTGAGGTGTCCGCCTGATTTTTCAGAAAGGACGAGGCCGCGGAAGGTGCGCTGGGAGGTGGCGATGATGCGGCGGGAAATGTCATCAAATTGCGTGGTGGAGCTGCTTGTGATTTCGTCAGGGAAGAGGGCGGCGAGTTGCTCCTCGGTGATGCTCACACAGCGCGAAAGATTGACGGTGCGTTCGCGACCCTCGATTTCGATGATCTCGGTCGCGAGGAAAAGTTCGGACCGTTTGACGACTGATTTGGGGTCGAGCTTGCCTTTGCGTCCGCCGATGAGATGGCAGACGACGGAGCCAGAGTCGCGGTGGGTGGCGAGCCGATCCCCAAAGGCGTGGAGGAGGGCGCGGGTGAGGGCCTCGGCGTTGGTTCGGAAGTCGATTTCTTTCGGTTTGAGGCCGCGTTTTTCGAGGAGGCGGAGGTATTGGTCGTAAGCCTTGTCAGTTTCACGAGCACCACGGGCGAGGATGCCGAGGGTGTTGCATTGGCCGGGGTGGAAGCGAGCGTGGCGGGCGGAGGCCAGAGCATTCCATTCGGCCGAGAAGTCGGTGAGGTCTCCGCGCTCCGCAAAGTCGCTCCACTTGGGGCCGTGGCCACCTTTTTTAAAGAGTCCTTCGCCTCCGATCGCGGCGGCGATGAAGGCCGTTTCAGCGAGACATCCTTCCTCGGCTCCTGCGCTGAGGAGGCGGGCGAGGCGGGGGTGCATCGGCCAGCGGGACATTTCGTATCCCGTTTCCGTGATGTCTCCTTCAGCGTCGAGTGCGCCGAGGTGACGGAGGAGGCTCTCTGCTTGGTCTAGCATGTGGGCGTCAGGAGCGTCGAGCCACCTGAATGCGGCAATGTCTTTTTGGCCGAGCCTTTTGAGAAAGAGAACCGCTTCGCAGAGGTCGATGCGGTGGATCTCGGGGATCTCAAAGGCCGGACGACCGTGGTGGTCGAGTTCGCTCCAGAGGCGGATGGCACGACCGGGGGCGGTGCGTCCTGCGCGACCGGCGCGTTGCTCGGCGGAGGCTTGGGAAATTTTCTCGATGCGGAGAGAGTCGATGCCACGGCGGGGATCGAAGAGGTTAGTGCGGTGGAGGCCCGAGTCGATGACCACCGTGACGCCAGCAATGGTGAGGGAGGTTTCGGCAACGTTGGTGGCGAGGATGATACGGCGGCTGTTCGAGGGGGTGATGGCTGCTTTTTGTTGAGCCGGAGGGAGGGCTGAATAAAGAGGCATGATTTCCCAGTCGCGGAGGGCGGAGAGGCCTTCGAGCGTGCTTTGGCTTTTACGGATTTCGTGGAGACCGGGGAGGAAGACGAGGATGCGAGTTCCGTCGGGTTGGCCGGGAGCTTCGTCGAGGGCGGCGGTGGCGACGTGGTCCCAGATTCCTTGGTCACGTTGGTTGCGCTGTTTGGAATGGAGGGCGCGTTGGGGGGCGGGGCGGTGTCCTTCGGGTGAGCGGTAATCTATTTCGACTGGAAAGAGGCGGCCACCAGTTTCGAGGGAGGTGCAGGGTTTGAGGTAGTCTTCGAGTCCTTTTAATTTAAGGGTGGCGGACATA
Organism: Pterothamnion heteromorphum; assembly: GCA_032358295.1. Taxonomy (NCBI): domain Eukaryota; phylum Rhodophyta; class Florideophyceae; order Ceramiales; family Ceramiaceae; genus Pterothamnion; species Pterothamnion heteromorphum. Next base: position 34,520 of record JAULBV010203931.1, on the reverse strand, counting down.
ACGCCAAGGTGGAGGTCAGGGCGGAGGCTGTCTTGGAGTTCAAGGACGCGTGCGAGGGCGAGGTCGGAGGAGAGGCGGCGCTCGTGGAATTCGTCAAAGAGGACGGCGCTGATTCCTGAGAGGTCGGGGTTATCGAGGAGGAGGCGTTGAAGGACGCCGTCGGTCATGAAGAGGATTTGCGTGTTGGCGGAGGTCTTATTGTCGAAGCGGACGGTGTAGCCAACTTTTTGTCCGAGGGGCGATTTTTCAAGGGTGGATACGTATTCGGCAAGGAGTCGACAGGCCATTCTTCTTGGCTGGATGACTAAGACTTTACCCTGGATCTCTGAGTGGACGATGGAGGGGACAGTAGTCGATTTTCCAGAGCCGGTGGGGGCTTTGAGGAGAAAACGGGAAGGGGAGTTTTTAAGGGAAGCGCGGAGGTCGGCTTCGATGTCGTGGATTGGGAGCACGTTGGAGATGGTAAGGTGCTCTGTTTTTTTTAGACAGAATTAACATAATTTTTCAGAATTATTTTTTCTAATTAACGGGCGTTTGTCCATTCGGTGCGTTGTTCCTCGGGGAGGCTATTATTGTTGTTTAGCCATTGTTGGGCTTGTTCGCGGTCGAGGCGTTGCCAGTTGACGTAGACGGCGCGCATTGCTTCGGTTCGTTTTGCGGGGTCGGTGATGCTGGCGGTCCAGTCGAGGGCGTAGGTGGGTTCGGCGTTGTCGAAGGCGTAGGCGAGGGATTTGATGGCGGCGTCTCGTTGGCTGCCGTCGGGGAGGGTTTTGACCCATTCGCTGGCGGCGTTGGGGTCATTGAAGACCCATTTACTGGTAAAGGTATCGGTGGCAAAGGCTTGCGCTTTTTCGTCCTGGATACTGGCGAGCCAGGTTACTCCTGCTTCGGGGTCTGCGGAGTGACGTTTGCCGTAGTCGTTGTAGATGTATTCATTGATATAGTCGTCATAATCGAGAGTGGCGAGTCCTGCGGAGGCGGCTTCTAAGTCGTTGCCTGCCCATTCGTAGAAGACGGCTTTGAGGAGGTTGTCGTTTATGAAGTTGAGTTCTCCGCCTGCGATGGTGGCGATGGCTTCTTGGGGGTCTTTCTTGGCTAATTCACGCCCGATGGACCACATAGAAAGTTTGATTCCTTGGGTGGGTTCTTGGCTGAGGGCAAATTCGAGTGCGGCGTTGGGGTCACTGCTAGCCCAAGTGTTGAGCATGGTTCGCATGCCTAGATCCTTGGCCATGGGGTCTTCGATTTTTTGTAGAAACTCCTGCGCTCCTTTTAAGTCGGCTCGGGCGAAGGTGGAAACGAGGCTGGAAATCCCGTAGTCGCCGAGTTTGGTGACGCCGCCATCTTGGAGAAATAATTCGGCCACTCCGGCTGGGTTTTTCTCGGCATGTGTTTTGTAGGCACTGCCAAGGGCTGCTGATTTTTCGCGGGGGTCAGTGAGTTGATCGATGAGCGTTAAAGCGGCGTCAAAATCAACTTCGGCGAGGCCGTTGACGATTCCTTTGAGGGCACGTTGACGGTCTTTTGGGTTCTCGATGAGGGCGAGGTGTTCTTGGGCTTTTTTTGGGTTGGTCTTGGAGAGTTCCTCCATGGCTCTTCGGAGCATCCATTGGTTTTGAGATGAGCCAGTGCTAAATTTCTGATAGCTTTCAAAGAATTTGTCAGGATTTCGGTAGGAGAGGTTTTGTAGGTAGTTTTCACCGATTGTCTTCTTAAGAGCTGGGTCTTCAATGCTCTCGTAGTAGGCCATGGCGGATTTTTCATCGTTTTGAAACCAACTCTGCATCAGGTTCCGGTAGAGGTTTTGTTTGTTCGGAGTATTCGGACGCTGCTCGATCCATTCGAGAGCGGCTTTGGGGTCTTTTTGGGCAAAGGTGTGAGTGATTGATGAGAGGTGTTCGTCATGAAGGACGTCTCCATATTCTTGGAGGAGGGCGAGTCCTGTTTTTTCGTCGGATCCTATCTTAATGGAGATGAGACTGGATAGGGTCTGGGAACGTTTGAACTCGTTGCCGATATTTTTGGCGTAGGAGAGTGCTGCTCCTGGATCTTTAGCGAGCCATTGCTGCATGACGGTCTGGAGAGCCCAATCTTCTAAGCCGATTTCATCAGCTTTTTTGAGGGCAGCTTGAGGGTCTTTTTGCGCCCAGACAGCCAGAATTTGGGAGTTGGCATTTGGCAGGTTATGCTCTTTTGCCAAGGCTAGGGCTTTGGTGGGATCAGTGTAGGCGAGACCTCCGAGGGCACCGGTGAGGGCTCTTTTTCTTTGCGTAGCATTTTCTACATTTTCAGCGGCGAGGAGAGCTGCTTCTGGGTCTGATTTGGGCCATTCACTGAAGACGGCATTCATGGCGTAGCTGTGGCTGTTTCCTGAAAAGGTTAAGGCTTTTTGTAGAGCAGCTTCTGGGTTCAGTTCGGTGAGTCGGCTGATCGCGGCGGATAGTGCGGTGCTCATGCCTCGGTTATAATAAGTGACGTTTGCCATTTCCGGTAGGTCGAGAAGCTCCTCGACCTCAGCGCGATCAAGGCCGTAGATGGCCATCGTGATTTGATTGATCTCACGCTTACTTTTAAGGTGGTCAGAGGTGAGGAAGTCACGAATTGAGCTGACGTCCTGAGAGGATGAACTTTTGGTAGTTCGGTGGGCGCTAGAGGATGAATGAGGGCGTTGCACTGAGCTTGGATTAGGAGAGGATGTGGGAGGGAAAAACCTAGAGCCTCCGTTTTCTTCTGAACCGTTCGTTGTGGTGGTGCTGGTTGAGGGATTGGATTTGAGAAGGCTAGAGATGCCGCCAATGAGGATTCCGCCTGCTAAAAAACCGATGACAAGTTGTTTCATATTTCATCAATAACTAATTCAACCTCTGGTGGGAAGGAGAATACGTGGGTGCAAAAAAGGCACCCATGCTAAGGGTGCCTTTATTAGAGTGGGGGAATGTGCGCTTAGGATGTTTTAGCGTTTTTTGCCGCGTTGCTTTTTTTGGCGGCTCTTACGAAGGAAGGCTGGGACGTCTAGGTCGGAGCCTTCGGTGTCGAGGTTGGGGTCGCCTCCCTTGAAGCGGCCTTTGGGACCTCCTTCAAGTTGGAGTTTTCCTTGAGAAGGTTCGGTAGATTCAACTTCCTCGTCTTCTTCTTGGACTTCTACCTCTGCTTCTACTCTAGCGGTAGACTCGTCCTCTTGGGCTGCTTCAAAGGGGTTGGGCTGCTCTTTTGCTGGCTCCTCTTTGGGAGAAGCGACCTCTTCGATTTCTTCTACTTCGGGGGCACTTTCTTGGATGGGGGCTTCCTCTTCGAATTCCTCTTCCTCTTCTTCAGAAATGGGCTCTTCTTCGATCACTTCTTGGGTGACCTCTTCGATCAATTCGGGTTCTTCTTCAATTTCTGGGGTTTCAATAACTTCCGCGATTGGTTCTTCTTCGATTTCTTGAGGAGCTTCCTCTTCTGGCTCGCGCTGTGGTTCAGGCTGAGTTACGACGATTTCTTTACTTTTTTTTTCCTCCTTGGCTGCTTTGCGTGAGTCGGGTTGGACGAGGTCTTCGGGCAGGGCACTAATGATGGTGACGCTGAGCTTGTCCTTCATGGTGGGATCAACCGCGGAGCCGAAGAGGATGTGAGCGTCTTTCGGGGTGTGCTTGGTGAGCTCCTCCATGAGGAGGTTGACTTCAAAGAGGGTGAGGTCTTCGCCACCACAGATATGGACGAGGACTTTCTCGGCGTCTTCGAGGAGGCTTCCTTTGTCGAGAAGGGGGCTTGTGAGCGCTTCTTTGAGAGCTTTCTGAGAGCGGTTTTCGCCACCTGCGGTGCCAGAGCCAAAGAGGCAACGGGAGCGGGTGGTGTCGAGCGCGGTGATGAGTTCGTCGAGGCCGATGTTAACGAGGCCTGGCTGAACAACGAGGCGAGTGATCGCTTTGATGCTGTTTGAGATGAGGCGGTCACCGGCGGCGAAGGCTTCGTGGATACCATCTTTGGCGAGGACGAGTTCTCCCATGCGGGCGTTGTCAAAGGTGACAAGGGCATTGGAGAGGGCGGCAAGTTCATTGAGAGAGGTGGAGGCTTGGTCGCGACGGCGAGCACCTTCGAAGGGGAAGGGCATGGTGACGAAGGTAACAAGGAAGGCGCCTTCTTCACGCGCGATGCGGGCGACGAGGGGGGCGGCTCCAGAGCCAGTTCCACCACCGAGTCCGGCGCAGAGGAAGACAATTTGTTGGCCTTTGATTTTGGCGCGGATTTCCTCTTCAGATTCTTCAGCAGCTTGGCGTCCGAGATCGGGGTCGCCACCGGTGCCGAGTCCTTTGGTCAGGTTTTGGCCGAGTTGAATTTTATCTGCACCGACGGAGGTAGAGAGGGTGCGGACGTCGGTGTTGATGGTGAGAAGTTCGACACCTTTCATGCCATCAAGGGCGACGCGGTCGATCATGTTTGAGCCTGCTCCACCGAGGCCGATGATGCGGACGGTGGTTTTGATGTCTTTGTTTTGTTGATTTTTATCAAAGGGAATCATGGGAGTTTGTTTGTTTTAAGTTTTGTTTGTTTGGGGGAGAGTAATTAGCCGAAAGGCCAGATTTTTTTGAGTAGTTTGCCGACGCCTTTTTCTTCGGCGAGTCGTTCTTCCTCGGTGATTTGCGCGTATCGGATGAGTCCGAGGGCGGTGGAGTATTGAGGTTCTTCGAGATAGGCGAGGACGCCGCTCATGTCGACGGCACGAGCCTCGGGGCGGAAGGCGGGGAGTCCGAAAACTTCGCTGGTGAGGTGGGCGATGCCTCGAGTGAGGCTGGTGCCACCGGTGAGGAAGACGCCGGCACCGATGCGACCGAGGTATTCCTCGGGGAGCGAGTCGCGGACGAGTTCCATTGTTTCGAGGAGACGATAGCGGATGATCTCGTTGAGTTCTTCGCGGTCGATTTCTTCTTCGAGACGGCCGTTGTCGTCGGTGACTTTTACCATGCCGGCGGAGGGGTTTCCGGAGGCATCTCCTTCGGAGATTTTGATTTTTTCGGCTTTACTGAGAGGGATGTGAGTAACGAGGTGGATGTCGTTGGTGATGTGGTCTCCGCCTACTGGAATACACCCAGAGGCGACGAGGGAGCCTTCAACATAGAGGGCGTAGTCGGTGGTGCCGCCACCGATGTCGATGGCGAGGGCTCCGCTTTCCTTTTGTTCTTTGTTGAGGACAATTTGGGCTGAGGCGATGGGGGCGAAGATGACGTCGTCAACGTCGAGGGGGATTTCGCGGACGCATTTGATGGAATTTTGGACGCGAGTTTTGAGTCCGTGAATGACATGGAAGTCGGCTTCGAGAGTTTTACCAAGCAAGCCGATGGGGGTGGTGGCGTGGGCTTGGTTGTCGATGAGGTATTCGCGGATGATGTTGTGAAGGTAGAAGCGGTCACTGGGGATGCCGAGGTCTCCGGCGATTTCTTTGACTTCATCGACGTCTTCTGGAGTGATGCCTGAGGAGTTGTCTGGGAGTCGGAAAGTTCCTCTGTTGTTGAGACCTTTGATGTGGGAGCCAGTGACGGAAAGGAAGACGCTGGCGATATCGACGTCGGAGACGTCCTCGGCGTTGAGGAGGGCGGCTTTGACGCCGGCGCGGGCCTGTGGGAAGTCTGTGATTTCTCCTTTGCGGACCCCGGCGGAGCGTTCTTCACCGATGCCGAGGATTTTGACGGAGGCGTCAGGTTTGATTTCTGCGACGATGATGCAGGTTTTGGTGGTGCCGATTTCGAGTCCGACGTGAATTTTTGATTTGGCCATTTTGGTGTTGGGGGGGGGAAGGGTTTTTTAGACAGAATCACTCTGGGGCTTAGCTGCGGTTTAGGATTTCCTGTTCGTCTAGTTCTCTTTGGGAGGGCGGGCGGGTGGGGAGGTCAGGGGTGGTGAGGGGTTGCTGGTTGCTTTGTCCGAAGTAGGTGATGGGAATGTTTTTTTGAGGGATGAGGTTGGCGGTGGCGAGACGGCGTCCGGTGCGGCGCGTGTGCTCGACGAGAGTGACGAGGTCGCCCATTTGGCGTTCGTGGTCGTCGAGACCGAAGATGATGCGGGCGCCTTCGCTAGTGCGGGCGTGGAAGGAGTAGGCGTTGCGGGTGGAGAGGTGGGGGAGGTTCCAGTCGGCAGTTTCTAGGTAACTGCTGGCGAGGATGGCGAGGTCGATGAGGCGTTTGGCATTGCCGTGACGGATGGCGGTGCCGGCGCGGAAGCGTTCGCTTTTGGTGGGGGTGACGATGACGACCGGGAGGCGTGCGGCGTCGGCCCAGTGAGCTTCGGTGCAGTGGAAGAGGTTCCCTTCTTTGTCGATAAGGAGCCCGTGCTCAGTGCTGCGGCCAATGATTCCTTGGGGGCGGTATTCGAGCCAAGCGACGGGGCGGCGTTCGGTGATGTCAAAGGTGATGGTGTCGGGGAGGAGGCGGTCGACTTTGACGTCGATGATGTTGGGCTCTTCTTGGAGGAGACGTTCGGCTTCTTGGAGATCGACTTTGAAGATGCTTTCAAAGGGGGTGATGCTGGCGAGTTCGTAGATGCGTTCCTCGGTGAGGACGCCGTTGGTGTTAAGGGCGAGGCGTTGGAGCTGGAATTCGGGGTTTTCTACGAAGTAGCGATTGATTCCATAGCGTGCACCCCAGACCGCACCGATGATGAGGGCGGTGTAGAAACTGAGTTTAAAGATGGTTTGGGTATGCCGAAGAATGCCAAAGAAGACGATGCGTGGGGAGTTAACACGCAGTTCTAGTTTGCGGAGGTTGCGTCCGCTGTACTTGGAGTTTCTGTTGGTTTTCTTGAACATGGTTCTGTCTCTATGCTCTCAGGGCATATGACAGGTCGGCAATATGGTGACAAAGTGGACCAAACTCGCGTCCGGCGGCTTGGGCTGCTTTGGGTAGTAAACTGCTGGCTGTCATCCCTGGAATAGTATTGGATTCTAAAACGTAAGGATTACCTAAGGAATCTAGCAGTACATCGACGCGAGAGTAAACCTCTATTTTCAAAGATTTATGGGCAGCGAGGGCGGCCTCTTGGACTTTGGCGGTGGTTGCCTCGTCAAGATCGGCTGGACAATAGTATTTTGTGCCGCCTTCTCCGTCCGTCATCCAAGGATACTTGTTGTCCATGCTGTACCAGCCGTCTACTGGAGGGGCGATGTGGACGATGGGGAGGACTTCCTCGCCGATGACCCCTACGGTGAGTTCTTTTCCTGAGATGAATTGTTCAACGAGAACTTCGTCTCCGTATTGTGCGGCATCGGTGATGGCTTTGAGGGCGTCTTCTTGTTTTTCAACGATATGGACGCCGACGCTGGAGCCCTCGCGGGGTGGTTTGACGACGAAGGGGGCTTGGAAGGTTGGGAGGACGGGGCCGTTTGAGCAGTCGAGAATTTCTGAGGCGGGGGTGGGGACTCCGGCGGCGACAAAGGCTTTTTTGGAGGTGACCTTGTCAAAGGCAAGTTCACTACTGACGGCGCGAGCACCGGTGTAGGGGATGTTTAGAGATTCGAGGTAGCGCTGGAGGGTGCCGTCTTCTCCGAAGGTGCCGTGGATGACGTTGAAGGCGAGTTCGGTGCCTTCGGGGAGCTCGGGGGTGGTGTTGGTGACGTCGACTTTGACGGCGTTGAGGCCTTCGTCTTGAAGGGCTTTGAGGACAGCTTCTCCGGAGGCTAGGGAGACTTCACGTTCGGATCCAGGGCCTCCCATGAGGACGGCGATGAGTTGGTTAGGTTGCATGGTGTTGGGTTGGTGGGGGTTTTAGGATTTCCTTTACTGTGTGCGTGATGGTGTTTTTTAGACAGAATTAACAGAATTTTTCAGAATTATTTTTTTAATTTAACCACGGAAGGTACGGAATTTTTTAACCGCGAATCTAGCAGATCTACGAATCTTTTTTTTGATGACTCAGAAAGTTTTCAGCCAGTTTATTGAAATTTGATAATTGGAATTTGGATTTTTTTTAGAGGGTCATGGCGTTGAAGCCTCCATCGATGATGATTTCGGTTCCGGTGATGAACCCTCCGGCGGTGTTGGAGGCGAGGAGGAGGGTGGCTCCGATGAGTTCTTGGGGTTGGCCGAAGCGGGACATGGGGGTTTTGCGAATGATTTCGAGGGTGAGAGGGTCTTCGAGGTTGGTGGTTTGGCTTTCGGGGGGGAAGAAGCCTGGGATGAGGGTGTTGACGCGGATGGGGTGGTCGGCCCATTCGCGGGCGAGATTACGAGTGAGGTTGTGGACGGCTGCTTTGGCGGCAGAGTAGACGAAGGCTCTGGAGACGGGGTTGATTCCTGCGAGGGAGCCGAGGTTGATGATGGAGGCGGGGCGGTCGTGCTCGAGGAAATATTGCCCGAAGATTTGGCAGGCTTGGAAGGTGGCGGTGACGTTGATGTCGAAGATGGATTGGAATTCCTCGGTGGTGACGTTGCTGATACTTTTGGGGAGACGGAGGCCTGCGCCGTTGACGAGGATGTCGATGCGGCCGGAACGTTCAGAAACAATATCAAGGAGGGCGTAGAGGGAGCCTTCTTCGAGGAGGTCGATGTCGACGGAGTAGCCCTTGCCACCGACGTCGCGGATGGCGTCGAGGTGAACGTCGGCTTTTTCACGGCTGCGTCCGGCGAGGACGACTTCGACGCCTGCTTGGGCGAGGCCAAGAGCCATGTTGCCACAGAGTAATCCGGTGCCGCCGATGAGGACGGCGACTTTTCCTTCGAGGTCGTAGAGGTCATCTAAGTAGGACATGGTGAGAGAATCTTATGAGTTGGGGGTGGAGTCGAGCGTTTTTAGGATGTGTCGATGGTGTTTTTTTATGAATTATAGGGATCTACCATTCTTTAGGTTGTCGTTAAGGTGACGAGGAGGCTCTAGGCTTTCTTTATCCGCGAAGGGATTTTAAAGGAGTTAGTGAACAATAATAAAACAACGTATAAAAGATGATTCCTTTCAAACCATTTAGTTTAGCACTGAAAATTTGGCTATCCTGTTTCTTTAATCTTTCGATTTTATCAAGCCTCTCTGCGGAGGAACTGAACTCGCTGGAGCATTTTGAACAGAGAAAGGGATGGAGGATGATCTCTGAGGTGAGCGTTGACAAAGCAGATTCTAAAAAGTTGGTAGTTTCAAAGACGTTAGGCGAGATTATCAATAATGGGTCCGTTAAGCAAAGGGCGCAATATTTGAAGACGAAGGCGTCTTGGGGCGATCACGAAATCACGGTCAATTTTTTGATTCCGAAAGGTTCCAATTCAGGGTTTTACGTGCAAGGGCTCTATGAGATACAGGTGATGGATTCCTTTGGTAAGGCGCATGCTACTTTTGGTGATATGGGTGGAATCTATCAACGATGGGATAATAACCGGAAAAAGGCTGGGCTGCAGGTTGGTTTTGAGGGGGTGAATCCGCTTAAAAATATGGCCAAGCCTGCGGGTGAGTGGAATCAGCTGAACCTGAAGTTCAAGGCTGCTCGCTTTAATGAATTTGGTGAGAAAGAATCCCATGCTCAATTTGTTGAAGTGACGCTTAATGGAGAGGTTGTGCAACGATTAGTTGAGGTTAAGGGGCCTACGCGGAGTCATCCTTCGAAGATTTTGGGTGCGAGGGGGTCTCTTTATATTCAAGGAGATCATGGCCCAGTTGCTATTAAAAACCTGAAAGTCGTGGAGCGTGATTATGCGATGGTGAAGTCTTCTGCGATGACTGCGGAGGAAAAAGTCCCTGTGGGCGTAAATAATCAGCCTCTGGTGGAGCTTGTCGCGATGGGTCGAGAAACGTTTTCTGGAAAAGGCTGTATCGAGTGCCATGCGATTTCTGATAACGATGATTCGGTTAAAACGGGGCCTTCGCTTTATGGAGTTTTTAAAAAGAAGCCTGCTAAGCACGCGGTGGTTGATGGGTATGAAAAGCATGAGCAAGTCGTTGATGCCGACGAGGCTTATTTCATTTCATCGGTCAGGTCATCCATGACTCATTTGGCGTTGGACGTGGAGGGGAAGCCTTATTTGCCTCTGATGCCCTCGTATTCTGAAAAGATGGTTTCCAATACGGAGGCTCGGTCTCTTTATGCTTATTTGAAGACGCTAAACCCAGCCGCAGAGGCGGGTTTGAGTAAGGTCTATGAGCCTGCTCAAAAAGAGCTTCCGTATGATCCGGATCGTGACCCGCAGGCGGTTAATACCTTTGATGGGACGAAGGTTGTGCGCGCCCATGTAAAAAATGGGACGTCGGCACGTGCACTACAGGTGGGTCTTTATAATGGACAGAACTATGCTTTTGATCCTCTCAGCCTGTCGGTGAAAACTATCTGGACGGGACGGTTTCTTGATTTGCGACAAGAGGTTAAGGGACGAGGTGGTAAGATGAATCGTGTGGGAGTGGGTGCTAAAATCTGGCCGTATCCTAATGAGAACTTTTTACGACCGCTTACGGTATCTGGAAAACCTTATGATGCTTCGATTACTCATGCGATTCCCGCAAAGCTGACTTATCCTAAGGAGTCGTTCATAGAGTCTACGAAACATCTCACTGGAAAGCTGAAATCTTATAGTTATGAAAAGGTGCCAGCAATCAGTTATGCGTTAGATGGGCATGAAATTCAGCTACGGTTTTTTGTTTCGCAAGAAGGGGCGCTGAGTGCGCAGGTCACCGGAGAGGTTAAGGATTCGCTTGTGTTGACTTATCCTATCCACGCGGTCGATCAGGTTGAGGTTTCTGGTGGGGTTCTTGATGTAGCGAAGGGGCATTGGACGTTGCCAAGTGGGAAGATTGATTTCGAATGGAAGGCGGTGCCTAAGTTGAGTAGTCCATCGGCTCCCAAAGTGCGGCCTGCCTCGGTGATTAGTAATCCGATCACCTGGACGCCCAGTGCTTTTAACGAGGATCAGGTTGGTGGTTATTCAATTCTTTCCGCGAATGGTCCCGGGTATGCGACGGGGATTGCTCCTTTGTTTGAACCGACCGCGATTGACTTTGATGAAAAAGGGGTCGCTTATGTTGGTTCGAGGACGGCGGGGATTTGGACGATTAGAGATGGGAAATGGAAGCCCTTTGCGCTGGGGGCTTTTGATGTGCTTGGCTTGAAGGTCGTCGGTGACGGAGAAGTTGTCGTGTGTCAAAAACCTGAAGTGTCGCGGATTTCTGACAAGGATGGGGATGGGAAAGCTGATCTTTTTGAAACGATTAATGCGGACTTCTCCTTTGCGGGGAATTACCATGCCTACAATCACGGCCCCGCAATTGGCCAAGATGGGAGCATTTATTTTAATCTGAATCTGCAACACGACTTTAGTAAGAAAGCCTTCAGTGCAAAAGGGGCCTTCATGGGCGCGATGGGTGGACTGAGGGGGTGGAGCTGTCAGGTGACTCCTGAGGGTCAGCTGGTTCCCTTCGCGAACGGACTTCGGAGTCCGGCTGGGATTGCTTTTTCTCCTCAAGGGAGGCTCTACTACGCAGATAATCAGGGTGAATATATGGGCACCTCAAAGTTGTTTCACTTGAAAAAAGACGCCTTCTATGGTCACCCGAGTGGTCTCGTAGATAAGGAAGGTTATGATCCGGAGCGCATTCTCAAGGAAGTCCCCGAGCTACTAGCGAGCCGTGAAACGGCTGCGATTTTGTTGCCGCACAACTTGGTTGCAAACTCACCCGGAACCCCTGTCTGGGATACGACACAGGGCAAGTTTGGTCCCTTTGCAGAGCAGATTTTCATTGGTGATCAGACCTTATCCAACATTCACCGCATCCATCTTGAAAAGATCAACGGCATCGAACAGGGATCTATCATGCCCTTCATTGATAAGCTTCCCTCAGGGCCAATGAGGCTCACTTTTTCTCCGCAGGGAGAACTCTGGGTCGGGCAAACTGGCCGTGGTTGGGCTTCGCGCGGTGGACAAATCTCCGCGTTGCAGAAAATTAAATGGGATGGAAAAGTCAGCCAAACCCTCCACCGGATCGAAGTCCGAAAGGATGGCTTTGAGATCTTCTTCACGCAGTCTATCGAGGCCGCAAGCCGTGCTTCGTTCGACAAGCTGACGGTCGACTCCTGGTTCTATACGGACTCAAATACCTACGGCTCGAAGGAAAACGGAAAGCGGAAAGAAGTGGTGTCGAAGCTCACATGGAGTGCCGACGGTCACTCCTGCTATGCTGTGTTAGAAGGATTTGCCGATTTCTCAAATGAAAAGCGTAAGGCCAATGATACATCGCGCGTCTTTCGCTTTAACCTCAAAGAAACAGCCTTTGGCGGTGGTAAGTCAGCCTTTCATTCAGTCGGCTATTATACACTCAATGCGATCCCAAAGTGATGGAGAGAGGGGCATTTTAGAAGAAGCTGAATACGCGGAAGTTTTTTAACCGCGAATCTAGCGGATCTAACGAATCTTTTTCTAGTGATGATGATGTTAGAGCGCAAACTCGATCGCTTTGAAAGAGGTTCCCATGAGTCCGGGGTGGGTGAGGGTTTGGAATTGAGGGATGAGCTCTGGACTCAGTGAAGTGGGGTGTTTTTGTAGAATGTGGGTGAGGAAATGAGACTGGTCTTTGAACTGAGTAGGCGCGAGCTGGAGTTCTGCGGCGTTACTGATGAGCTGGGTGAAGTTGACGTGGGCGGTGAGGTCTTGTTGGCCGGGGAGGAGGAGGGGGTTATCTAAACTGCGGTGTTTATAGTAGGTGCGGAGGGTGCCTTGGGTGCGGGCGGGGGCGTAGTAGTCTTCGGCTTCATGGCCGTAGTCGATGAGGAGGAGGTGGCCGCTACTCAGCGGGGTGATGAGTTCTTTGAGGATGGCGGGGTAGCTCGTGGAGATTTCGGTGAGGTAATTATCGGGAAGGTCAGCAGGTAGTTGTGCGGTGGCGGTTTGAAGTTTTTCGCTGAGGGCGAGGCTGGTGTAGGTGAGTTGGTCTTGAGCTGCGGTTAAAGTGACGCCGATTTCTGACCAAGCACCGTTTTCTTTTTGGATGAGGTGAATGGGGAGGGCGTCAATGAGTTCGTTGGCGAGGCTGATGCCGGGGGATTTGGTGATGCTGGTGGGGTTTGTGTGGTGATGGATTTTTGACCGGTGAGAGGCGTGAATGTTTTCTTGTTGGACGGTTTGCTTGGTCGGGTGGGGTTCGATGATGTTGTAGGTGATCGTTCCGTAAAGGGCTGGGAAGTGCTTTTCGAGAGTGCTGAGGATGTCATTGGCGAGAGTGGCGTCTTCGGCTCCCCATTCGTTGATCGCGTAGTTGGTGGGTTGATTTTGCTCGTTCCAGAGGTCGTGGATATGGTGGGCAAGGAGATGTCCAAAGCAGGAACCAACGCTGACGGAGGTGTAGAAGTCGCCGCTTTTCCCTGTGCGCTGGCGGCGCGGATGGGTGTAATAACCATGCTGAGGGTGATAGAGACAGAGCTCCATGTAGTCGATGAAAGGGATGGAGCCTTCGCACTGTATTTTTGGGGCGAGGATTTCTCGAAAAAGGGGAGTTGCACCTTGCTGGGAATCAAGATATTGCTCGTTGAATTCGTTTGTTTTATTTTGAGCAGTCACGGGCTTTAAGAGTCTGTCTATTAAGAGTTGCGAATGTTTTAGTTCGATTATTAGTCAAATATTATGGAATCAGAAGACACATACAGTGGTAAGAGAAAACCGAGTTTGTTCAAGAGAAAGGGCGTTAGACGCTTTTTTCTTTTTTCGTTGTTGATGTTTTTTGCGGGCTTGATCGGGACTTATTTCTTTTTCAAACCCTACAAAGAGCGAGCTGAAAAGTATGACATGGCGCGGATTGGTGATGTCGAGCAACCGAGCTTGATTCTAGACCGCAATGGCCGAGAAATTGGGCGGATGTTTGTCGAGAACCGGAGTTTGGTTAGTATTGAGCGCGTTCCAGACCGCTTAATTAATGCTTTGATTGCGCAGGAGGATCAACGGTTTTGGAATCATGAGGGCGTTGACTGGATTGGTGCGGGCCGAGCTATTTTTGGTGCTTTGAAAAGTGGAGAAGCCAGTTCTGGCGCCTCTACGCTGACGATGCAGTTGGCTCGAAATGCTTTTTACCTAAAGGAAGAGGCGCTGAAACTGGGTGAGAATGGTCTCGAACGAAAGATCGTGGAGTCCTTTGTCGCTCTGCGAATTGAAGACTATCATAGTGGTGATAAGGGAAAGCGGAAAATTCTCGAATTCTATCTGAACCGAGTTCCCTTTGGCCATAACTACCATGGCGTGCGGGCCGCTTCGTTGGGTTATTTTGGAAAAGAGCCACGTGATTTGACCCTAGAGGAATGTGCTTCCTTAGTTTCCTGTGTGAAAAATCCGGTCGCTATTTCTCCGTTGCGCCATCCTGAAACGAACCAAAAAGCGCGAAATCACGTCTTTTTGAGAATGCTAAAAGAAGGTGATTTGACTGAGTCTGAATATGATCGACTCGTGAAGCTTCCTGTTAAAACAAACCCGAAGCCACTCTATCAGCAGAAGTCATACATTTATGAGAAGATTGCGAAGCTAGCGCGAAAGAACCTCGGTGATGAGGCTGTTTCGAGAGGTGGTTTCAGAATTTACACAACGATTGACCGCGATATTCAGAATGCGGTGCAGGACTCGATCGAGGTTCATTTGTCGGAGATTGAGAACCATGAAGAGTTTAAGCACTCCTTGTATGAAGACTTTGATCGAAGCACTGGAAAGCCGCCTGAGTATTTGCAGGGAGCTGCTTTGATTATGGATTCTCAGAATGGCTCCGTTCTGGCTCACGTAGGTGGCCGTGATTATGCGCATAACCAATTTGATTTTATTGAAGGTGGCGCCCGTCCACTGGGAACGGCCTTCTTTCCATTCCTCTATACGGCCGCTTTTGAACAAGGGCACAACCCTGCCGTGCAGATCAAAGACGAGCCCATGAATGCCAAGTATCTTGGTATTGGTGGCGGCGAGGGAATCGTTGGAGAATGGGGGATGGAGGTGAATGACCCAAGCTATGAGGAGCGCATGATTATGGCACGCGAGGCCTTTCGTGATTCTAAAATCGCAGCGAGTGCACGCTTAGGACGCTTGGTTGGTTTGGAGAAAATTGCCGAGACCGCCCAGAAGTTTGGAATCGATCTGAAGCGGACAAAAAGTGATAAGCTTCTCGCTCGCCAAATGCTCGGTTGGGATGCGGTTTCTATTCCCGTAGCTGTTAAAGCGATTTCCGCATTTTCGACGGGAGGGAAAGGGCCAGCGATTCTTCGCTATATTGACCGGATCGAAGACTTGGATGGAGAAGTTGTTTACCGGATTACAGACTCCGCGATGGCTCGGAAAAAAGTGCAATATTGCAGTGAAGAATCCGCTTACCAAACACACAGCATGCTTTCAGAGGTCGCCACAAAGGGAAACCTGACTGATCGCAGTGGCGCTCTCCCAAGGGGCTTCCGAGGTGGGATCAAAACAGGAACCATCGATAAATTCAGTGACGGGTGGACACTTGGTTACAATGGGAAAATTGCCTGTGGAATCTGGGTGGGTTTTCGTGATGGGAAAAACAAAGCCATTTATCCTGGTGCATTTTCCAAAGACCTCTCCTTGCCCATTTTTGCGAATTCCATGGAAGCCGCTCAGAGTAGTTTCCCCTCCAAGGATATTGAGGTTCCGGCCTCGATTGTTCCGATTTCTACTTGTTCACGCTGTGGGCATAAATCGACCCCGTATTGTTATGAAATCGTAGAGGTTGAAGATGAATACGGCCAAGCCGAATCCCGCTCTCAATCCACTGAATACACTGAGTTTTTCCGTCGCGGGAATGAAATCGAAACCCTCTGTCACATCCACGGACAGAAGATTGGCGATAACCAATACTTGCCCGATAGTAGTGACAAAGGCGCGGCCGATCTTTCTCATATCCCACCGATTCGTGCCAAGGGTGTCGTCATTCTAGGGGGAGACCCTTACAACGCTGAATTACCCACGCTCGTTCCTCTTGGTGAAGAACAACCGCTGCGTATTCATGACACCATTGAGCTGCTTTCAGATGATGATACTGTGAAACGCCAAGTGACTGCTGAAAAAGAAGCCACCCTCCAGCTCGTTCCTCCTGAGCGAATGATCATTCGTGGTAAATAAAGATCAGCTCTCGTTAGAAAAAGGCGATATTCTCCTTGGTTTTTTGAAAAGCCAAGGACATAAGCTCTCCTATAAACAACGCTCTAATTTAACTTAAAAAACAAATATAACTAAATGGATATTCAAGTCGCTACACTTTGTGATTTTGCCTCAGACTACAACGGCAAAATGGTCATCTCTGGAACCTTCGACGTGCTTGGCGCACGTGCTCTTCCTGTCGTTCATCCGCAGTGCGTTCTCGCGATGCGCCTTTGCATGACTCCTGAAGACAGCGGAAGCCACAAGATGGGAATCAACATCATCAACGAGGACGGAAAGTCACTCGATGAAAAAATGCCTATCGAAGCCGACATGCCTGTCGAGATTCCTGACAATGTTCCCTACATGACACGTAACCTTGTCATGAACTTCCAGGGTCTTCGTTTCGAGACTGCAGGCACTTACTTTATCGATATTTCAATCGACGGCGAGCTTGCTCAACGCCTTCCACTTCGTGTGGTTCAGGTCGACCAACCTGCCGGTCCCCAAGGCTAATAAGGCCTTCTAACACCTTTAAAAAACGCGCCCGTGGCCGAGGAAATTACTCACGCTGAGAATGCTTTGCAGACTTGGCAACGAGTCCTCGTCACGGGCGCTTCTTCTGGTTTAGGGAGTGAGTTTGCGCAGCAACTTGCAAACCGCACCCGAGAGCTAGTCATCGTGGCACGTCGGCAAGAACGGCTCGAAGCACTCGCGGCCGAACTTGAGGCCCAGCACGCGCACTTGCGCGTGCACATTTACCAAGCGGATCTTACCGATCGTGACCACCGCGATCAGCTCATCGCAGCACTCAGCAAGCGAGACCTGTTGCCCGAGCTGCTCATCAACAATGCAGGAATGGGGGACTATGGAGACTTGCTTAGCTCTGAGTGGGAGAAAGTTGAGGCCATGATGGAGCTCAATATGACCGCACTCACTCACCTGACGTATGCCTTTTTACCTCACCTCATTGATTCAGGAAATGGGGGGATTATCAATATCAGCTCGCTTGCTAGTATTGTCCCGATTCCAGATTTTGCAGTCTATGCGGCGAGTAAATCCTACGTCACCAGTTTTTCCGAATCATTACGTATAGAGCTTTTAGAACATCACGTTCCCGTTCTCGCCGTTTGTCCGGGGCCGGTGCATACCGAATTTGGGAAAACGGCGATCCGTGAAGGGGGGGAGAATGGTTTTTCCGGCCGGGAAAAACTTTACGTAGAATCGGAACTTGTTGTTCGTGAGTCCCTTCATGCCTTGAGTCAAAATAGACCTCGGCTTTACCCTGGATTATTGGTGGCAGGATTAGCCACTGCAGTGAGCTTGTTGCCTTTTGCGCTGGTTCGCCTCCTCCTTTCTAGGCGGCCCAGACGTTCTAAATAGCTTGCGCGATAGCGATAGAAGGAGTATCGGTTTGGGAGATTTATGACGCAGAAAATCTCCACTATTCTTATCGGCACGGCCCTTCTTTTGACCAGTTGTGGTGAGAAAGAAAAAGAGGTCGAAATCACGGATACTCGTTCCCTAGGATCAATCGACAACGACCCACGGCTCAACGTCGGCAATGAAGAACGCCTCGGTGGTCTCAAGCCGCCTCCATTCATCGTCCAAGAACCGGCAGGTTGGACCCGTGTTCCCGCCACCCAGTTTCGCGTTATTAACTACAAATTCGGCACCGCTGGTGAAGCCTACGTCAGTGTCGCAAGCGGAGGATTACTCGAAAACGCCAACCGTTGGATGCGCCAGTATGAAAAACCCGTTCTCACTGACGAAAGTCTCGCCCTCTTACCACGCGTCGATCTCCTCGAAGGCCGCGCCATTCTAATCCAAGCCGAAGGCCGCTTTGCGGGCGGGATGGGTAAACCGGCCGCCGATGGTTGGGCTCTTCTCGGAGCGATTGCTCCCGTCACGGAACGCCTCATTACCGTAAAAATGATCGGTCCTGAGAAAGAAGTTCAGGCCGAGCGGAGTAAGTTTATGGAGTTCTGCCGCACCATGCAGTGGCGTCCCTAATCCCAATTCACCTCACCCGTTTTACCACCTCTCGATTAAGCCGCCATGAGTGCCAAAAAACCAAGCTCCTTCATCTGGAGAATCTTTGAAAGCCTCGCTAGTTTTAAACTCGCGTGTGTTCTCTTTATCCTTCTCCTCATCCTCACTTGGCTGGGCACCCTAGAGCAAACGGAAGTCGGCCTCTACGCCGCCGTTGAGAAATACTTCAGCTTCAAGTCTCTCATCGTTATCCCCAAATTCAACGGCCACACCTTGCCGCTCGTCCTGCCTGGCGGTTACTGGGTTTGTGCGCTCCTTTTCATCAACATCCTCGCAGGAGGCGTGATTCGCATTCGCAAAAATTGGAAAAACTTCGGCGTCATTCTCTCCCACTTCGGGATTCTTCTCCTCCTCCTCGGTGGCATGGTCACTCACCACCGCTCCACCCGCGGGATGCTCACCATCTGGGAAAATGAAACCGAAAACACGGCTCGCGAAACGCTCAAGCACGTTATCGAGATCACCGAAATCGACGAACCCTCAGCTGCCGAAAAAGATGGCGAACCAAAAGCGAGCGCCGTTCACTACATCGACTGGAAGCATCTCGAAGACCTCGATCCCTTTGACCACCGCCTCTACAAGATGAAGAACCTCCCCTTTGACATCAAAGTCGGAGGGTTTAACATCAACAGCCGCGCTGAAGCCGCCAGCAGTCAGCCTCCGAAAAATGGCGAGCTCGTCCTTGATGGCTACTATCTCAAAGGGCTCGAACCCGACAAGATGTCCGAGATCAACGCCCCCGGCTGTTACCTCCGCCTCGTTGACAAAGCGGGAGTAGAAAAAGACGCCTACCTTCTCTGGTCCACTTCCAGCGTTTACATCAACCCCGAAAAACTCACCGTCCAGTGGGAAGGGAAAAGCTACCTCGTCGATCTCTGCAAAAAGCCCTGGGTCTTACCCTTCGATGTCGAGCTCGCCGACTTCCGCGCCAAATACTACCCCGGCACCCGCACCCCCGAGAGCTTTGAAAGTGACGTCATTCGTCGTGACGACACCGGCGCAAAGCCCACCTTGATCAAAATGAACGAGCCCCTCCGCTACAACGGTTACACTCTCTTTCAAACTAACTACGGTCCTCAACAAGGAAACCCGACTCGCATGTTCTCCGTCTTTGAAGTGGTGAAAAACCCCTCTGACCAATGGCCCCTCTATGCCCTCTTTGTTTCCAGTGCCGGCCTCCTCATTCACTTCATCTACAAGCTCGGAAGCTATCTTCTTCGCCAAGGACGCCAAAGCCGTAAATCTTCCAACACCTCAAAATAGCCATGTCTCAAGACACCACTACCGCCCCAGACCCCACAGTCCGTCGCCAAGGAAAAGCCGGACGCTGGATTGGCTTTTCTCTCGCGATGCTAGCCTTGATCGCTCTCTTTGCCGTTGCCGTCAAAGGCCTCATCATTAAAGAGGAAACGATCATCAAAGGCTATCAGCCATGGGATAAAGAAGTCGTCACTGCTGCCGGGTCTATCCCCGTGCAGTCTGACGGACGCCTCAAGCCACTTGAAACTTACGCCTCCTTCTTCATGCTCGGCCTGCGTGGTGACCGTGGAATCAAAATCAAAACCGAAGAAGGCGGAAAAGAGCTCCGCGTTAAACCAACCGCGTGGCTTCTCGATATCTTCTTCCGCCCCGAGATCGCGCGCGAATTCCCCACCTTCCGTGTCGATGACTCAGGGGTCCTCGAAAGCCTCGGTCTCAAACCCAATAAACGCCGCGACCGCTTCAGCTACAACGAACTCAATACCGTCCGCCAAAAAATCAACGAGCTAGGGAAAGACTACGAGGAAGTGCAAAAACGCGGCCTCGAACTCGACGCAGGACAGACCGAAATCCTCGTTCTCGCCCGCAACCTCGTCAATTACGAGGGCCATCTCCTCTACTTCCAATTCACTAAAGTCAGCGAGCAAACCGGCAACCCCGACATGCGCTGGAGTAGTATCATTACCAGCGCGGAACGCTTCCGTAGCGACCTCGCCCAACACGAAGGGAGCACCCAAATTCCCGGCCACCTCAAAGCTCTCCAAGGGATGATCGAGCGCGACAGCCAGCTCTCGCAACTCGGACCCGCCTTCTTTCCTCCGAACGCTGGGGAAGGGGAGACCATCAAAAACTGGCACACCGTCGGCCGCCACCTCTACGAAACTTTCACCATCGCTGGTCGTGATACAGAGCAAGCTTCTCATGATTTGGCTCTTCTCGAAAATATCGCCGACGTCTCGGCTTTAGGTGTTAAGGAAAACGCAAAACAGCTCAAAGCTTGGACCGCATTAAAGAGTTCAGTGACTACACGCATGGACGAGGTGAATCAAAAAGAAATCAGCCACGAGCTCAGCTACAACAAGCGCAAATGGTTCTTCAGCGCCCTCTTCATATTCTTCATCCCCGCCGTCCTCTTCACTGTCCTCTCCTTCCTTTTTAAGAGCGGGAAAGCAAAGACGACCCTCTGCCGCATCAGTGGATTCTTCACCATCGTCGGCCTCATTTACCTCATCGCAGGAATCACCCAACGCTGCCTCATCACGCACCGTCCGCCCGTTGGCACGCTCTTCGAGACCATTCCCTTCATCACCGCCTGCTGCGTCGGGGTTCTCCTCCTCATCGAACTCTTCAATCGCCGCCGCCTCGCCCTCAGCATGGCACCGATCATTGGCATGCTCGGCCTCGTCCTTGCCCGCCGCTATGAGCTCGGCGATGACGCAGATTCACTCAACCCCCTCCGCGCCGTCCTCGTTTCCAACTTCTGGCTCACTTATCACGTCCTCTCCATCACCTTCGGCTACGCCGCTGGAATCGTCGCGGGACTCATCAGCCACGCCTATATTTTCCTCCGCCTCTTCAAGCTCGACGACCCCGAAGGCCAAAACCGCAAAACGCTCACCCGCATGAGCTACGGCATGATCTGTTTCACCCTCCTCCTGTCACTTATCGGAACTATCCTTGGAGGAATCTGGGCGAACGACTCCTGGGGCCGCTTCTGGGGCTGGGATCCCAAAGAAAACGGGGCCCTCATGATTGTCATCTGGTGTCTCTTCATCCTCCATGCCCGCGTCGGGGGAATTATTAAAGAATGGGGACTCCACCTCTGCGCTGTCTTCACCACCGTCGTCGTCACCTTCTCCTGGTGGGGCGTCAACATGCTCGGCGAAGGCTTGCATAGTTACGGCTTCACCGAAGGCTCAGAAATCGTTAACCTCTTCTACAGTATCGAAATCGGCATCATCATCATCGGAGCCTGCATGGCCATCCACGAAAAAGGCCAAAAGAAACAAGCCAAGCTCCGCAAGGCCTGATCTCACAGAGTTGCGCAAGTCTTAACCCCAAGGAATGTTATGGGATCGGACCCGAACGGTACGAAATTAAGAGAGGTCTTCGTTGAAAATCCCTTGAAGACTTTGGCGAAGAGCTAGGAAATAGGTTTCTCTACCATCGCCCGGAACGAAGCAGACCCCGAGCCGTAAAACAACGCCCCAAACCCTACCAATATCTCACCTCTCCCCGAGGAGTATTCAAAGAAATCCAGCATAAATCCAACTACAGAAAACTCGCTTAAGTTAGTGCCATTCGAGTCTGTCCCTTTATTTACATGCCGTGCTATAAATGCTCTCGTAGTAAAATTTCAGACTCGCTGATGGCTGTTATTGTCTTCTTCTTAAGCGAAAACAATAAGCAACGCCCATGAAAAATAACAGAGAGCTAGAAGGCTCAGGAACCAAATTCCATGAAAGGTCAATTACTTCATATGAACCGAATGATGATGATGTAAACGCTGAGATGGTGTAAGTATTTCCTGCTAGCAAGCTCACAGTTAAGCTGCTGGGGATTGCTTGTCCTCCTACTGAAAAATTATCGAATTGCTGCCCAGCAAGATCCATAAAGAAAACACTCCCAGGCGAAAAACCTCCAACAACATCTATATTGAATATAATATCTGCGTCTTGTACGACTTCGAAGCTCAAATCAAACTTGGATATTCCTGTGCTTACAACAGACGCGCTATTAGCTGCTTTTGTTTCTAAAAAAGCATGCCCTCCCCAGCTATTATATGTTGAGTCCTGTTTAGCACTTGACTCTTTGTGCCAATATTCCACCTCTGGTCCTACATTACATATACTGCCATCAGGCTCAAGGCAAGGATTTCCATTTGCATCATAAAGATTAAATGTAATGGGATCAACCGTAAAAGGTGAATTCATTTCTACTTCATCCCAAGTTGTATACACATCAAGATATTGATCATACGCATTAAAATTGGGAGTTCCACTTGTATTAAATATTGTTGGGGTACTAGAATTACTACCGATACCTTGAATGACATTTGAAAAATTTATCATCTGAGCGTGAAGTCCAGATGATAAGACTATTGAGGAGGAAGAAATGATCAATATTAATTTCATACTGAAAAATTAGCCCCCATCGTAAAACAATCAATGAGAAAAATAATAGTTTCGCATTGAGCCAAATAGCACAAAATAAAGGGACAGACACTATAGGAAAAGTGCTTGCCTTTCCCCTGCTTTGGGTGGGTTTACTTGCATTGTTATGCGGAAGGATCGATATATTGCTCCTTAGCAACATGCTCGGTGAAGGCTTGCATAGTTACGGCTTCACTGAAGGCTCAGAAATCGTCAACCTCTTCTACGGAATAGAAATGGTGATCATCATCATCGGAGCCTGCATGGCCATCCACGAAAAAGGCCAAAAGAAACAAGCCAAGCTCCGCAAGGCCTAGGGGGGATCCAAATTTCTAGAGAAGGCTTAGCTTTAAGGGCTGCGCGTTACGGAGATGCGAATAAAGGAAGATGGTTTTGAGGAGATTGGCTGTTTCAGTCTGACGGTTACTGACTCGGTTCCGTCACCATTATCAATGGGGGTGCCAATTTCTTCAAAGTAAGAAGTTCCCGAGTTCCAAGTGCTAAGATCTTCAGTGACGTGAGCTTGGATTCGGATACCATCAATATGGTAGCCAATAACACTGTCTCCGGTGCCGCTACCAATTCGGCGGCGGTAGATACACTCGAGGTAATCGTTAACAGGGGCGACTTGCTCGATCATGGAGTGCGCAGAACTAGTTGATTGTGGATTTGTGTTTGTAGTAAATTCCATGAGATTACTTGATCCGTCGCCATCGGGGTCTGAGGTATCTGCGGCTTCGGGGGCGCTTGTTCCTCCTACTGCATTCGCAAATTGTAATTCTTTCCAGTAGTCGTAGGGGTCGCCTACGCTGATGACTAGAGTTTTTGTTGCGGTGCCGAGAGAATTCGTTGCGCTCAACTCGATACTGAATAGTCCGGTTACGCTCGGTGAGCCGATGATTTCTCCCGTAGTCGTATCGATTGATAGTCCGGCTGGCAGTCCTGTAGCGGTGAAGCTAGTAGGATTAAAGCGAGCGGTAATGACATAGTAGAAGGGAACGCCTGTAAAGGCACTTGCGGTGTCTGGGCTTCTGATAGTGGGGAGGGGCGGAATTTGTACGAAATCAGGGATTTCACTGGCTGCAAGGCCGTTTACTGGGATGAGAGTGACGTTGTTTGAATGAGTAATTTGTGCACCGGGTGCATGAAGGACAACGTTAGAGCTGCCCGCCTCAGTGAGGTCAATCACGGCCCCGTCTTCGGCATAAATGACGTTGCTACTTCCCCCTTGAATTTTCACAAGAGACTCTCGGTGAGCGTAAATTGTGGAGGAACTAGCATTGCCTGTTAGGCTGGCATTTGCCCTGACACGGGAGTAGGTTGAACTTGATGCTGAGGTGGTGCTGGTAATATCCGCAACAGTATCAGGAATTGTGACGGTAGCACCACCTTCGCCGGTAAGAACGAGCATCGTTCCAGGCACATGAAGGGTGTTCAGATCGGGGACAATGACGGAGAGGCTGGAAGTTGATTGGGTCGTGATTGGAGATAGATTATTCCAACGATACCGATCAGAAAAATAGACTGTATCAATGAGTGCCAGGTTATTTCCGCTCATGACGAATGTTTCTGAAGGGGACGTCACGGCGGGAACGGAGGTTACAGAGGGTAGCGGCCTGTCAACTGCGATGACTAGCTGAACCGTAATCGATCCGTGGGCATTGGTGATATCAACTGGAATGATTTGAACACCAGCCGAGGGCAGTATTCCGGTTAAGAGGCCGGTGGAGCTTAAGGTTAAGCCAGAGGGAAGGCTGGCCGCAATAAAGCTAGTTGGTGAGCTACTTGCGGTCATTTGATGGCTGATAGACGAGCCAGCCGTGATATCTAAACGATAGTCGCTGGTTAGGGCGGGCAGCGGGGCATTGCCGATGGTGAAGGTTACTTCGGTAGTTCCGGTGATTCCCCACCGAGCGGCGGTTAGCTCTACCGTATAAGTTCCGCTGAGGGTTGGGGTTCCGGTAATGAGTCCTAATGGCCCTAGAGAGAGTCCCGGAGGTAGGTTGCTTGTGCCGTGGGAATAAGCACCTGGAGGGCGATTCCCAGTAACATCAATTTGGTAAGTGAACGCTTCACCTACGTTTCCTGTAGCGTCGGTTGAGCTGATTTCGGGTGTATTGCGGACGCTGAGGAGGTCGTGACTAATCAGGCTGAGGCTGAGAGATGATACCGAGGTGACGGTAGTGCTTCCTATTACGGTGGCTCCAGGACTCTTAAAGACCAAATGCCCACCACCGCTACCACTCATGTCAGCGGTGGCTCCATCTTCAAGGAAGATGAGGTGGCTACCACCACCACCGCTTGTCGAAATAGAACCTCCCGATTCGACATAGATTCTAAGTCCGCCACTTCCGCCAGTGTTGGCATTGACGCCAGATTGGACGATGGTGTAGGTTGATGGAATCGTCCCACTGCTGGTCATTTGCTGGCTAGTATCCGGCATCGTGACCGTACTTCGGTTTGGTGAGACTAATAGAACGGGGGAGCGGTCGTAGATGGCATGATTGAGCACTGGGGTGGTAATCGCTAGCTCAGTTTCACTACTTGCGGTGAGGTTCGTTCCTGTTGCTGCTGCGTTAAACCGTGTGGTAAAATAAGCGGAGGTGACTTCATCTAAACCTCGGCCAGTGACGACGAACTCTTGACCGCTACCAATAATTTGAGGGGTGAAGCTGGTAATCGCTAGGGCGGAAGCATCGATGTAGAAGGTAAAGTCTCTGGTCGTCGTGCCATAGCTATTGCTGGCGCTCACGATTGCTGTATACACTCCTCCCGTAGTGGGAGTCCCAGTGATGACTCCTGTAGAGGCGTCAATTGAAAGGCCAGGAGGGAGGCCACTGGCTGCGTAGCTTGTGGGGCTATTATGCGCAGTGATTTGATAAGAGAGCACTTGTCCGCTGTCTCCTTCAACTTTAGAGCCTCCGATGATAACTGGAATGGGGTCACCGGTTACGGTGAGCTCTAGAGTAAAGTTTGTGGTGCCTTCATTGTTGGTGACGGATAGGTCGATTGAGTAGATACCCGCTGTTGTAGGATAGCCCGATAGGATACCCGATGTTGTGTTGAGGCTTAGTCCGGTAGGGAGAACTCCAGCCGCGTATGATATCCCTGGTCGATTCGCATTGTAACTTAATTCGATGCCGTAGAGGTAGTGTTGGCCGATTGTCGTTAGGTCACTTAAGCTACTCGAGATGACAGGGAGTTGTCGCACATAGAGGAGCTCATTCATAATGGTGACCCGCACATCGGCGACCAGATTGAACTGCTTTTGTTGGGTAGTAATCGTGGGCTGTTCAAGAATAACGGCATCTTTAGCATGAAAAATGGTATGGTCAGATCCGATGTCGGTCAGGTCAAGATAGCCTCCTGATCCGACAAAAAAGATGTGCCCGCCACCGCTGGAAAGTCTAGCGGAGCCTCCTTTTTCAATAACGACTTTGTGTGAGCCACCGCCGCCAATTAAAGCCCCTCCAGATCTTACAGCTAGATGCTTGCTACCACTTCCGCCAGTATTATACCCTCCAACAACTTCAGTAGTTGTTGGAGGGTAAGCGACGGCCAAACCTTGCGGACTGTTGACGATAATCCAGCTTAGGCCACTGTTGGCGGTCATCCGGAGATGCGGAACCTGTGCTTGAATCTCCGTATCCGAAATTACCGTAAAGCTCTCAGCAGGAACCAAATCATCAGAGAATGACGAAAAGTAAACTTCGGAGGCGTTTGTAAATCCGGTTCCGTTGATCGTAACGGTTTCGTGGGGATCAACCACGGTCGGACTAAAGGTGGTGATCCGAGTGGGGCCGTCGATGATTTCGATGGTGAGAGTTTGGGTGTCGGTGCCTCCAGAATTTGTAGCAGAAACTTGAAATTGGTAGGTTCCCAGCGTGGTGATTGCTCCGGTAATCTGTCCATTACTAGAATCCATAAAAAGCCCTGTGGGGATGCCCGAGTCGGAAAATGAGGTTGGAGAATTTGAGGCGGAAAGACTTATATTAATTGGCTCTCCCGCTTCATAACTGTAGGTGGGATTTGCGTCGAGGACAGGAGCTTCGGGGAGAATGTTGAGGGTTACATTCTGACTGCCGCTACCACCGGCATTGGTTGCGGAGACTATGATGATGTAGGCTCCTGTTTGAGAGACTGATCCCGAAACAAGTCCGGATTGAGTGTCGAGAGATAAGCCCACAGGTAAATTACTAGCAGCATAGCTGTTTGCTTGAGGGCTACTCGTAATTTGATAGGAAATTGGCAGATTTGCGTTTTGGCTGAGCTGGCTTGAACTAGTGATCGTGGGAGCCATTGGGAAGATGGTGACCGTTAATCCGATCTTGGCAGTTCCGCCTAGATTGACTGCCCCGATGAGCACCTCATAGGTTGCCGCGACGGATGGAGTGCCGCTGATGACGCCTGTCGTGCTATCAATCGTTAGTCCTGTGGGAAGGTTTTCGGCTGAATAGCTAGTGGGTGAGTTAGATGCGCTGATTTGATAGCTGAAGGCCTGACCCACTTGCCCGCTAGCGATGAGGACACTCGTAATGACGGGAGAATCTGGAAGATTCATCTTGAGCTCCAGGCTGGCCGAATCTGTTCCGCCTAGATTGGTGGCTGAAATAGTAATGTTGCTAGTTCCACCGATCGTGGTTGTTCCTGAAATGAGTCCGCTGGTGGGGTTGATTGTTATTCCAGTTGGTAGGCCAGTCGCGCTGTATGAAGTTGGGCTGTTGCTGGCGGTAATTTGATAGCTGAAGGGTGTGTTAACGACTCCCGACGTTTCTAACACACTGGTGATGGCTGGAGGGTTCGGAAGGTTGATCGTTAAAGCAAGGGTCTGGCTATCAGTCCCAGATGAATTTGTGGCAGTTAGGGATACATTAAAAGTTCCGTTGGCATTGAGAGTGCCGCTAACAATCCCGGAACTAGTGTCAACGGACAGTCCTGCTGGTAAATTAGTCGCGGTAAAAGAGGTCGCTTGTGGTTCAGTCTGAATTTCATAGTAGAAAAAATCACCTTGGCTGCCGGACGCCGTGAGGGTTGAAGTGATGACTGGGGTAGGGCCGATGATACTGAGGTTGAGGGTGGCGGTTCCAATACCCCCAGCGTTACCCGCAGCCAGACTGATTGGGAAAATACCTTCACTATCAGGAACACCACTGATTTCTCCTGAGTTACGATTAAAACTCAATCCACTAGGTAAGCCAATGACATCAAACCAAGAGGCCTGCGGAGTACTGCTAATCTGGTAAAGAAAAGATTGGCCGACGGTTGTCGTTTGACTGAGTAAACTGGTAATCACGGGAGCGGTATTGGAGTTTCCTCGCAAAAACCTTTCCAAATTCAGGCGCCCCTCCGATTGGATTGATCCAACTTGGGACCCGACTATGTCAATTGAGTTCAGAAGATGAAGCTTGAGTTGAGCCGGGGTGAGAGAAGCATTGTCAGCCATGAGTAAGGCACAAGCTCCACTGACATGGGGGGCAGCCATGGAGGTCCCGCTGAGCATTCCGTAGCTATTATTGGGAAGGCAGCTGTAGATGGAGACGCCAGGTGCACTTAGGTCTACGGTCATCGCGCCGTAATTTGAGAAAATGGCAAGATTATCTTCATCGTCTGATGCGGCCACGGAGATGATATTATTCAAATTGTATGCGGCTGGATACTGGGGATTGGAGTCGGTATTGATACCACTGTTTCCGGCCGCGGCGATGAATGGCTTTCCGGATGAATCGATCGTTGAATAGAGCGTTGAAGAGAAGCTGCCACCGCCCCAAGAGTTAGAGGTAAGATGAGCTCCATTGGAATAGGCATAAGAGACTGCTGAGATCGCATCGGAGGTTGCGCCGCGTCCGTCAACACTGAGGAATTTGAGCGCCATGAGCTGGGTAGACCAAGCAACACCAGTAACCCCTATTCCGTTGTTACCCGCGGCACCGATCGTTCCAGCGCAGTGTGTTCCGTGATAGTGATCATCCATTGGGTCACCGTCGTCATTGTAGAAATCATATCCATGAATGTCGTCGATGTAGCCGTTGTTGTCGTCATCCAGATTGTTTCCAGGAATCTCTGCGCTATTGCTCCACATATTTGTGGCGAGGTCTTCGTGGTTGTAATCAATACCGGTATCGATTACGCCGACAATGATTGCACTTGCATCTGTGTTGATGTCCCAGGCTTGTGGGGCGTCGATGTCTTGGCTGTTTGGCTGGTCAAAAGATTGGTGTAACCCCCACAAATAGTTGAAGTCGGGATCGTTCGGCAGAGCATTGTTATAGACGATGTAATCTGGTTCGTTAGCTTTGAGGAAGTGTGAAAGAGGGGAGAGGCGGTCGCGAATAAGCTCGAGGGTATCAGGTTCGACAAGGTGCTTTCCTTGGAGGGAAACAAGGTAGACTTGATCTGTAATGATTGTTTTTCTGATTTCAAGGTGAAGCTGAGCAAGCTTTTCAATGAGGACGACGTTAGGAATCTCGGCCTTTACATGAATCAATAAATGATCCGCGACCATGGCGTTGACCACGCTGTCCTCCGTGTCTTTTTCTATCCTAATGTTGGGATACTTGAATTGAGCATCTGTAATCAATTCAACGCGGGTAGTTTTTGTTCCTGTGGCGAATGGTTTTGTAATGTCCGCTAAACTTTTTGAGGAAATAAATTTCCCGTTTTTCCAGTGATCATTGAGCTGAGGGTTAGAAATCTCGACTTTTTTGGCAGGAGTTTTTTTAACTGAAGGCGATTGGTGGGCTGAGCTACTGTTAGTTGATTGAGAAGTTAGTGGTGCTACTTGCCTTGATTCCGCCATATTGGAGTTGCTAGAATGGAAAGCAATGTATGAGCTGAAGAGGATGCTGAATAAGCCTAGAGAGAGGCATATTGCAGTCGTTAGTTTTTTGTTAAGCATTAAAGGGGCGGAGTTGTTTAGCTTGTATTCTTGTCTAAATTAGATGGCGCGACAATCATAAAGCTGAGGTAGTAATAGACGCGACTAATGAGGTTCATGTCTAAGCTAATATGAGTTAAATACATAATGCGTCAGGGGGGCAGGATCAAAAAAGCCCGCTCCTTTTCCAAAGGGAGCGGGCTTTTTGGTTTAGCCTGTTTGTATGAAAAGTGTTTGCTACTCTTAGACGGATCGAAGGTGATTCTTGGTCGCGACGGTGTTGTCGGCGGGGACTAAGAGGAGAGTTTGGAGCCAGAGGCGGTTGCTCTTGCGGTGGGTTTCGCTTCCGTGGAGGCAGCGCTCGTTGTTGATGACGAGGGCGTCACCAGGCTTGAGGACGATCTCTTTGCCGACTTTTCCGGAGTTGAGCAGCGCGTTGAGGTCGAAGAGGGCTTGCTGGGCCTGAGCATCGATTCCTTTCACATTGTGCGTGGCGGTGGCGAGCTGTTGGCGGTTGTTTTTGATGGAGAAAGCGGCGGTAGGCTCACTCCAATCGTTAGGGGTCGATGGGTTGGAGAGTTGAAAGCGGGCCTCTTTGAGGAGGTTGCGTGTTTTGTCGGGAAGAGCGGCAAGGACTTCATCGACCTCGGCAAGCTGGATGGGGGTTTTCCGGTCGTTACGGTGGCAGAATAGGGCTGTGAAAGCGGTGTCCTCGGGGTTAGGGAGGAGAGAGTCAATCGCGCTGACGCCTGCTTCGGGAAGGGGAGTGATGGGGTTGAAGTCTTTGACCTCGTCTCCATTACGCTTTTTGAGTCCAGCCGCGCGTCCGATCCCGTAGAGGGTCATCTCGGAGTTGAGGGTGGTCTTCATACGGCCTAAGGGAAGGATGGTGTCCTGAGGGAGGTCTTCGATGAGAACAGAGGAGTAAGCGCCATTGGAAAGGGGTAGGAGGAGGGCGTTGAGGAATTCGAGGCCACGGATGTAGGATTTGAAGGATTCTTTTTGGTCTTGGGCGGTTTCGACTTTAAACATGGCGTCCGTGAGCTGGCTGGTGAGGGCCAGTTCTTTTTCGTCAAGGCTACAGGAGATGAAGGGGAGCGCTTTGCTCAGGTTCTGGGTTTCCTCAGTGACGGCTGGGGAGTCCACGACTCTGAAGACGGGGCTGTTGGCGGTGCGCTGAGTGTCCGGCTGACCAGTGGGTCGGTCATGGCGACCACTGAGAAGGCTTTGATCAAGGGTGCTGAGTTCGCTGCCGAGGCGAGTGTTGAGGTTGGGATTGTTGATCTTCATACGGAATGTTGTTTGTTTTGCGGGTTGAGAATGGGGGAGTTAGAGGTCTTCGTTATTGATTTTTTGACGCTCTTCGAGAAGGGCGGCTTGTTCTTTGGAAAGGTCTTGGATTTTGGCGTCGATTACTTTGAGTTTCCGGCGCTGGAGGACGCGAGCGGGGACTTCGGGGAGCCAATGGAAACTGATGCGACAAAGGGGGTCGTTGGTGGCGATCTCGGTCTCGTTACCGAAGATTTTGAGCAGAGGGACTTCGATCGAGCCTTCGTGACCTGCTTCAATATTGGATCCGCCGTTGAGAATGAGGCCTTCGGCTCCTAGGTCAGTGAGGAGCTCGATGTGGGCTTCCATCTGATCGGGAAGTTGGACCGATTCGAGGGATTCGATCGTATAGAGGACTTTTTCGCGTAAAGAGGAGACCTCTTGCTTCTGGTGGCTGTCGTCTGAGCCGAGGATGTTTTCGCCAACGTGGAGGGTGTAAAAGGTGGATCCGAGGTTGTCGGGATCGAATCCGTCGATGACGAGGTCGCCCGTGGCGATGGCTGCTTTGATTTCACGGTCGATGAGTTTACCGGGAAAGGGGCGGGAGTATGATTGTTGAGGCGTGCCTTCCGCTGTGCCAGAGTTGGTCGATTTCTGCTGGGCTTGAAGTTGGTGCCAGTATTCAACGGGGAGGTCGGTAAGCTTGGCGAGACGAAGCATCATTTTCCCAGTGAGGGGGCTTCGGCCGTTGATGAGGTAGTTGGCGGTTTGACGAGAGATTTCTAATTTGTCAGCCAGTTCCTGCTGCGTCCAACCATGTTCCTTCATATAGGAGGAAATGGCTTCGGCGGGAGTGATGGCGAGTGGTGTCATGTTTTGTGTCAACTGGTGTTAGTAATGTGACATCTAAAGTTGACATTTTCTAGACTAAATCTTCTGGGTTTCTTAATTAGTTGGATTGTTTTTTTGGTTATTAGTCCTGTATGCTTTGTTTTTTGGTGGTTTTTAATAAGGGGGAGGGTTTGAGGTGTCGTGTTTTTTTGTCGTATTTGTCACCTTGATTAAAGTTAGGGATTCTTAATTAAGTTGCAGATCGGTCTGTTTCATCTCGTGTTGGGAAGAGTTTTCTTTGAGGGTTTTGGATTTAGGCACAAAAAAAAGAGCCTGCGTGTGCAGGCTCTTTAGAGATTGGTTGTTTTGTAAGGTTTAACTTACTTGCGCTTACGGTTGGCGAGGAGGCCAAGTCCAGCAAGAGCAGAAAGAAGAGCTGTTGATGGCTCGGGCACGCAACGGACCTTAGCTCCACGGACATCAGCGTCTTGGATATAGACTCTGGTGCCTTGGCTGCCACCCCATGCTGTGTATTGAACCGTGTAGTTACCGCCGCCATTGATATTTAAAAAGTCGTTAGCGCCTGTAATTGGGTCGACCCAGTTAGCTGATTGAGAGGTCATTGCTCCCCAGGTTCCGACTCCTGTGAAGGATTGGTCGGCAGTTTGACCGACTACTGTGCCTGAGCTGTCAAGAATCCGAGCTGCCCAAAGTTGAGGAGAGGTAGTGCCTGAAGTTGAGTGGACAATACTGAAGCCTGTTAACCAGCCTTGAGTGGTGTTGTGGGCAGTAATGTCAAAGTTAAGAGATTTGTTGGCCCAATCCGCTGATCCGCCAACGCCTGTTGCCCAGTTCGATGTGCAGATACCATAAGATGAGTTATGTGAATTGCTGAAGCCGGTTTTAGTAGCTGTTCCACTAATACATTGGTGAGTTGGACTGGCGGTTACTGGCCAATCTAGATTGTTAACCATGTCATTTTTGAAATCAAAAGTGGCGACACTTGAGTAGTAAGACTGTGCGTTTGAGAAAACACTCAGGGCGAGTAAGGAGGTAATGATAATCTTTTTCATACTTGTTATAAGGAGGTTTGTTTTTTGCTACAAGAGCGCGAAACAGGTAACAAGTATTGGTGGATTCGAAATTCTTTTTTAGTTTTCCAATTATCATTGTTCTCTCAATTAGTTTATTACAAGTTATTTACGAGGATTAAGGCTTCAGTCTGAATGTGTTTAAACGGCTTAATTAGTTTAAGTTGACTGAAGTGTTTTGCGCTTTTAGGATATTCTAAGTCCGTCCAAGGCTGGGGGGAGAGTTGGTTTATTATTGCGTCTGGATAAAGAAAAAGAGCCTGCATGAACAGGCTCTTTACGTTACTAAGTCAATGATTAGCTTGTCGTGAAGTCGAAAGGGGGGGGGCTTTTGGGATTTAGTTTGTCCCGTGCCGTTGACTCGGTATTGGTAGGCTGTGAGTTCTCTAAGCGCCATGGGGCCTCGGTCGTGAATTTTATCGGTGGAGATTCCGATTTCTGCTCCGAATCCAAATTCGCAGCCGTCGCTGAAGCGGGTGGAGGCGTTGTGGAAGGTGCAGGCGGAGTCTACTTGGAGCTGGAGCTTCTGGGCGGTACTTTATCGGGGGTGATAATGCAGTCGCTGTGCTTGGGAGAGTAGTGGTTGATGTGGCCAATCGCTTCGTCGAGGTGTGTCGGCGTGCCAATCTTCCTCGGTGGCGGGGAGGATTGTCCGGTCAGTGTCGGTTAGAATTTGACAGGTCTTTGGCGTAGTTTTTGTGGACCAGGAGAGTTTTGAGGACGTTGCAGGCGCCGGACTTTTGCGTTTTTGCATCGACCGCGATCGGGCTGCCCAACACTGAGACAAAAAAAGAGCCTGCTTATGCAGGCTCTTTAAAAAATTCTTGAGAGGGTCAGCTGCGCGTATTAACGCCTGCGGCCACTGATGAATCCGAGAATCCCGAGTGAGCTGGCGAATAATATGGAAGGTTCAGGGACGCAATCGAGAGATCCGTTGATAGAAGCATTTCCAACAAAGACGTAGTTATTACCGGTAGATGTGCTGTTAATTCCCCATGCGGTGTATTGAACAGAGTAGCTTTCGCCGCCGCTGATATTGAAGGCTCCGCCGCCTATCGCTTGGATGGAGGCGTTATCGGTCACCATGCTCGCGGCTACATCGTTGTAGTTTGTAGGGGTAGAAGCGATACCTGAGATTGCAGATCCAATAGTTGAGCTCTGTGCAACTAGAGTGTTGGAGCTGTTAAAAACACGAACGGCCCACGAGCTTCCAGAGCTATTGGAGGCTTGGTGAATGGAGAAGTTATCGATAGTTCCAGTGGTATCGGGAGCTAAGGAGATATTGAAGTTTAGAGTTTTAGTCCAGTCAGGGGTGTTAGTTGTGGACCAGCCGGACGTGCAGACTCCGTATTCAGGTCGGTCTGAGTTTCCAATGCCTTGTTTAGTTACAGTTGCTCCGGTGACGCAATGGGCTGTTGATTCAGCTGGTATAGAGGTGATGGGGACGTAGTCGTTGTTGTTTGCAGGGACGAGATTGTAGTGAGCTAGTTGCGCATTTGATACCGCGGTGGATATAAGGAGTCCGAAGAGTATTTTAGTTTTCATGGTTATATGGGGAGGAAGAACTATGTATACTAGTTTTTTAAGGACGCGATAAATTTTCAGTTTTCAATTCTTCGGAACCCTGTCTAATTTATGTAACTTCCTGTTAATTAACACTTTAAGAATTTCGTTAAATTGGCGTTTTTAAAAAGGTGTCGCTAAAATAATATTAAGATTCCTTGAGTTTCGCATAAAATGGATACGGCTTAGTGTGGGAGGTTATTCACGGCCCAGTCAATTAGGACTTTATTTGTCCCGTGCCGTTGACTCGGTATTGGTAGGCGGTGAGCTCGCGGAGAGCCATGGGGCCTCGGGCGTGGATTTTGTCGGTGGATATTCCGATTTCCGCACCGAAGCCGAATTCGCCACCGTCGCTGAAGCGGGTAGAGGC
>JAULBV010203820.1:0-17207 GCA_032358295.1 Pterothamnion heteromorphum | reverse complement strand
ACTTTGTAGCTTATTTCGGTGCGTGGGAGCAGGCCGCAATGCCCAATATACAAATACAGCAAATGCTACTGTATTGAAAATAACAACAGCTATAAGCATTGTTATAATGCCTATTTTGATAGCGATATACAATAGCATCGCTAACGTACTAAGAAATAGTACGATTTTTAGTAAATTTGTCATTCGTTACAAATTTATTTTGTTATGAGATGCCTTTGAATGTGTGATTTAGTTTAGCGACATAGCACACTTCAAAGGTTTTTTATTTGCCAAATTTTATTCAAAGAATATCTTTGTTATTTATTAGATATTGTTTTTCTCTTTTTTCTATTCTCTTTACTCTTATATACTCTTCATATAATATTTCAGTCAAATTAGACAAGCTTCGTTTTTCATTTTTAGCTATTTCTCTAATTTCTTCTAAGATTTCTTTATCAATTGTTATTCCTGTTTTTCCTTTATGTAAACTTTTATCTTTTTTTAGTGCCATAAATTTTACTCTATCTTTTTTAGTATGATTTAATTTGATGCAAGATAGTCATATCAGATTTATAAAACAAATTTTTCACTATTTTTTCTTAAATGGTACTTAATTTTTTTTTTGTGGTGTGATGGTGTCTTGGTAGTGCTTTCTGCTAGACAAAGCTATGCTAGGACAAAAAAGTGTGTTCTTTTTTATCGACTAAATTTTGTCCTAAAATCTCAAAAAAAATGCAAATTTTGCGTTTTAGGACAAAAAACGAAGTATAAACTTCTATTTCTCTATATAATCTTTGTCCTAAACTACATTTTTTTGTCCTAAATTAAAATATTGTATTCTTGTAAATCAGCCTTATAGCTATGTTTTTTTATGGTGCTTAAAAGTTTTTTGGGGGAGTGTTTGTGATGCTTTCCATTAGACAAAGCTATGCTAGGACAAAAAAGTGTGTTCTTTTTTATCGGCTAATTTTTGTCCTAAAATCTCAAAAAAAATGCAAATTTTGCGTTTTAGGACAAAAAACGAAGCATAAAGTTCTATTTCTCTATATAATCTTTGTCCTAAACTACATTTTTTTGTCCTAAATTAAAATATTGTATTCTTGTAGATGAGCCAAATAGCTATGTTTTTTTAACAACTTTATCCCTCTTGATTGTTTCATTTTTCCTGTTTCACTACACACATAATTAATCTTTTTTGCTTCCCACTTAAAAAGTGTCTTTATAGTATCCAAATGCTGTTTATCTGTAAGAGGAATAGTTTTATCAAACTTTTGGTAAACTTCCTTGCAAACGCTTAGTAACTCATTTCGTGTATAAACCTTATCTAATACTATATCTTGATGAGCATAAATCGCTTTATATCTGTTAAAGTTTGTTCTATCTTTATCGTTTCTAACATCGTTTTCGATGGTTTGCATGGTGTCCATTTTTCTAATGAAATGATGAAACTTGCTCTTTGAAAACATTAGCTTTTCGGCTATGCTATTATCATTTTCTAGTAGTTGCTTTGGTACATCAAAGTATTCGGACATTTTGCAAATACGCTTTGCGAAAATCGTTATTTGCTTGAAAAAATCTCTATTATTGAGCATCAAAACCTTACTCTTAAACTCGTTGTAACCATCGCTATTTAATATAAAATTCTCGCATCTGCTCAAAATATCGTAAAGCTTGTTTTTGGTGTCGCTGGCTCGCTTTATTGTTACATCTTTATCCAAATACAAGGCTAAAGTATATAAGGTATTTTCTTTTAGAAGTTCCTCTGTTCTTTCTTTTAAAGCTTTTACTTCCTCTTTTTCAGTAGCTATTATTTCTTCGTATTGTGTATCGTTTGCATCTGCCAAACGAGCGAGTTCTTTCAACTTTTCTGTATTGTTTACATTGTCGGTATCAATAAAAAGTGTCGGTATTTCGGAAATATCAAGCGTTTGCATACTTGTATTTTTGTACTCTTTGGCTAGTTCCTCAAACTTTTGCAAGTTGGTTTCCTGCTCTGTTTTTTCCTGCTCATACCTTGCTTGCACTTTCAATTTATTTAATTTGCCATTTTTGGTTACAAGATGTGAAATGTCGTTTTCATAGTATCGTTTTTGTATATCTAGCATATTTGATGCTACAACATTTAGTTCTTTATCACTATTTATTGCTTCTAGTTGTTTTTCAATAGCAATTAAGGTTTGACAATCTTTATAAGTTTTATGGTCATTTTCTTGAAATTCAGAAAATTGTTTACTGTATCGTATCGTTTTACTACTTTTAGTTAGGAAGTAATAAACAGATAAATTTTCTGCATTGCGTGGACGTGCTATTGCTTGAATTACATTTTTAGGATAATTCTCGCCAAAAATGCCTATACGCCCAACTTGCTTACTTGGATTTGTGAAATTGACACTTTCATAGGCGATTGATGTAGCTAGTATTATTCTTGAAGGAGCATCGGCAGTCATAGGAATAGGTTTTGCATTAACCAAACAGTTATAGGCTTCGCTATTCATTCTTACATCGTCATCGGAATACACAATATCGGCTTTCATTTTGCATTTTTTGACGTGTTTTACAAGTCTATTTAGTCTTTTTTTATCATTAAAATAGATTACATGAACTTTACCTTTTCGCTCATTTTTAGGAATAGAACTAACGAAATTCATGGCCGCTTTTTCGTAAGCTTGTTGGCTCAACATAAAATTAAAACCTTTACCATTTCTTTTTTTATCTGTCAGTTCAACACATTTTAATATGACATTGTTACTAATTTCTCTTTCTACTCTAAGAACATCAACATTATAGCTATCAATAAAACTTTGAAATGGTGTGCCTG
The DNA here is from genome assembly GCA_032358295.1 of Pterothamnion heteromorphum. Lineage (NCBI taxonomy): Eukaryota > Rhodophyta > Florideophyceae > Ceramiales > Ceramiaceae > Pterothamnion > Pterothamnion heteromorphum. Next base: position 14,410 of record JAULBV010203820.1, on the reverse strand, counting down.
TCATCAAAATTTTTGTGCAATCATATTCTAAAATATCATTAATAGCATCTATTGGTGCAATTTTATGTTGAGTTGTCGGTTTGTGTATTTCATCAAGTATGATGATGCAATTTTCTAAATCTTTTTCAATATGCTCTTTTATATACTTTTCAAAAGAATTGTTACAGAACTGTATAACATCGGAATTATCAATATAATAGGCTAAATTTGCTTTAATATCGCTATCCGTGTATTGGTCTATTGATGTTATTTTCAGTTCTAAATCGTAGAAATTTTGTGCTTTATTACTGTATTCATTGAATTTGCTTTCGTTGGCAAAGTTAGAATCGTAACCTATGAAAATCTTTTTGTGAGGATATTCCTTTCTTAGTCGTTCAATTAGCTTATACATTATTGCGTTTTTTCCAACGCCTGTTGGAGCATACAAAAGAGTCGTTTTATTTTTCAAAAACAAATCATTATACAAAAGATTTTCTATTTCGGATAAATAGCGTTTTACTTTGTAATAATCAAACGCAGATTTTTCAAAAATGCCTTTTATGTAGGATAAATTTAAGCTATTTTCTATTGGTTTTGGTGCATCAAGACTTGTTCCATTACTATATAGAAAAGGAATATTAGCATTTTGGCAGGCAAAGTAAAACGCTTTTACTTTTGCGAAATGCTTTAATGCTCTGTATTGTTTGTTTAGGTTTTGGAGTACAAATTCATCATGTAATAGTACAATTTTAGACGTTTGTAAATTTTTGATTTTTTCTAAAATATCAGCGTTGAATGTCGCATTTTCATAGTCTTTTCTGTCGTAAGTTTGCCCAGCTTTTGATGTGATTTTTTGGATAGGTATTTCAATAAACTCGTCAATTTGATAGGTAGTTTTAACAATTGTACTTGTACCTTTCAGATTGATAATTTTGCTTTGTGGTGTTGCAAAATATAATGCTTGATTTTTCGATGCTGGTGCTGGAGGTGTTGCGTGATTCGCTTTTTGAAGAACAAATTTAGTTGCATACTTAAAAGTTCCTCTATTATTCGCTATGCTCTTGTGGTCGTTGTACTCAAAAGTGAAAGCATTGGAAGGCTTTTTAGAAAAATGCACATAATTATCACAATAATAGCTTTGTGCGTCATACAATGTAATGTCCATTTTGTGAGCGAACAAAGCAAATTTACAAGCATGATTATGTCTATTTCCTTTTATAAATTGGTCATTTTTCATTACATAGCCTTTGATATAATCTAGCTTGTCGGCTATGCTAGAATCTTCATAGATGAACCAATAATTATCGTTGTGTTGGAGTGTTGTTTTTGATGTTGTTGCAGTCTTTTTTTGTGCCTGTTTCGGTGGCTCATGCACAAAATCGGCATCTTGATATTGAAGTTGGTAGGGTGTGACATCTTGGTTCAAATATAAAAACTCGCTGTATGGCACAAAACACAAGCGATTGATATTCTTGCATTGCGTATCAATTTTAATATCATGCTCTGTTAGCAAGTATTTTTCGATGTCGAGGAAATAGCGTAAATGTTGGTCGGTAGTATGAGCATTGAGCAAGGCAATAGCTTTTATTCCATTGCGGCCTCGTGTTGTATCAAATACGGCTAAAATGAAAGGCAGTTTTTTTAGTGTATTTTTGATTTCCAAAACTTCACTATCGTCTAGTTTGTCTATGTCGAGTTGGAGCAGATTATTTACCTGTACTAGATTCTCTTTTTTGTGGCCACCAACAAACGTTCCACTAAGCGAAACAGCAGATAGTTTTTGCTTTTGCTCATCGTAATTGTCGGAGGAGCGTAAAGCATCAAATTTTGCTTTGCGTTCTTTGTCGGTTATGGTGTTTAGAAGTTCATTAATCGTTATTGCTTGTGGCTCTGTGTCCCAACGATTAGAGAAATAGCTTACTTTTTTTTGTAAGCAAGTTTCAAATTGATTGCTATTTTCTTGGTTAAGGTATATGTTTGACATACGGTTTTATAGTTTTGAACTATAAAGCAATGTCTAAATGAGAGATTTTGCAGTCGGAAAGTCTTAAAAAGATAAAAAAGTGTCTCTTTTGAAGTAAATCACGAAAAAAAGATTTGCATAGAAAATACTTTTTGCCTACCTTTGTATTGCTTTTTTGGTTTGCTTTGTGGGTATTTTCTTTGCAGTTTTGATGCAAAATTTCACAAATGAACTTTTGCATTGAGATAACTTCCAATTATTTCAATGCTTTTTTTTTGCTCTCTAGCGAAATTAAAAAAATATTATCCAACAAAAGTAGTTTCCTACTCTCGCCTAAAAACTCTACAAAGCTATAAAATAATAGTAGATTAAGCAAGCTTAATAAAATAATTATCATATATTGTTTTGATAAATTATAATTTTATCAAAATGTAAGTTGTTTGTAATCAGTTTATTAGATAATTTACAGTAATTTTTGTGTGAGATTGGAATGCTAAAAAAGTAGGGGAAAACTTACTTTTCTAGCATTTTACTAAGAATAATTTATACTATTCTTTGAGTTGTTGCTTCAAATTTATGTTTTCGTAGGCTAAATATAGGTTCAACATAGTAAGAATAGTAATTATTAGAATTACTCGATAATAGATGTATTTATACATATTTTATACATTTTGGGAAGTAAAAAAATCGTTGATGGTTTTAAAATCGAAAAGGTTATCTGGGTCGCTATTGTGAGCAGCAGCTTCTAGGGAAGCATTTATAATTTCAATATCGCTTTTTTGGAGGGTGTGTTTAAGGAATATTAAGTCTCTGCTCAATTGATATGGTAAAATGTAGTTAGAAGAATGTTCTCTTTGTAAGTGTTTTTCTTCATGCTCTTCTATTAAGTTATCTATCTGCTCTTTATGCTCTTGCTTCAATACTGCTATATTCTGCTTTAATTCTTCATTTTTTCTTTCATAGCATTTCAGCTTTCTAGTCTGTTCTGTACTTAAACTTTCTAAAATAGAATAACTTTTTTGCAACTGCTCGTGCTTTTCTTTCATGTCTTGAAAGTTTACTTGCAGTCTTTTATAGTTCCAATTGGGACTGTGAATATTATTCCAAAAATCTTGCAGTATATTATATACAAGCTTTGAAACTTTTATGTCTTTAGATTGGGCAAGCGTTTCTAAGTTTCGCTTTAGTGTTGCATCTATTCTTGCAGACACATTGTTTTTGGGTGTTGGCTTATTCATTGATTTTTTTAAAATGAAATAAATTAATTAAAAAATTATATATAATCAACTATTTACCTTATTAGTAAAAGTTGTATTTTTGAATACTCTTTTAGGCAAAAAAAAGTATTAATCGTATATTTTTAAGATTTTCGTTTTTTTGTAATGTATGATTTGTAGGCTTTTAGAATTTTGTAGAAAAAAAACGTAGAAGTGTTGGATTTTTGCGTATAACTCGTGTAATTCGCTTGTTTTTTGTGTTATAACTCGTATATCTCTGTTATAACTCGTAGATTTTACGTTATAACTTTCATATTTTGTCAATACATCTTAGACTTTTCGCTTTAGGTAAGCATACTTTGAATACTTTGTAATAATCAAAACTTACATTATATGTAAAATAATTGAGAAATCCAAATTTTTCACGTCATTTTTTTGTAAAATTTTTAAATGACATATTTTTGTATATGTATTATATATTTAGTAAAAGATAATGTGTTTTATTTTCGTATGTATGCTATGTTATTGTTTTTTGTGAATTTATGTTGTAGCAAAAGTAAATTAAATAAATTTACAAAGAAACGAGTTACAAATAATGGTAATAGGCCGTTTTAATCGAACTATAAAAACAAGTAGTTAAAAAAAATATTTTAGAATAAGATGTTATATATTTAAAAATTCACAATTTAGTAATAAATCCATTTAACATAAAAATAGTTATAATTATAAAATTAGTTTTACGCTAATATTAAGCCATTCTAAATATGTAGTTGAAAATAAAAACATTAAAAAAAAAGAGTGTTTTAAAATTATATTTGTAATATTGTGTAAACGTTTTTGAAACACAAAAAAGACAGTTATGAGCTATAATGAAAGAGAGTTTAATAGGAGGCAACAAGATGCGAGAGAATATAAAAGTGAAAAGGAGGATAAAGAAAGGTCAAAAAGAGCAAGTGAAAATGCGGTTTATGAAGGAGGTGACCTTAATTTTTTTTTCAACATTTCATTTAGCATTATTCTTTTAGTAATTGTATCATATTTTGAGAATGAAAGATTAATAAAGTTTTTTGGGGTTGATTGTTGGACTTTATGGAGGAGAATAATTGACTTTATTTTTGCATATCAAGAAGCATTCGTTTCTTTCTTTATAATCTTACTTATTGTTGATATGTTTCTTGATTGGAAATTAACAGGAATGTTGTTTAAACTTTCATCACTTGTTTTTGTGGTATCTACTATAATACATCTTATACTTACTTTCTAGGCTAATCATTTAATCCAAAATAAAAAAAGTAGTGGATAATCAAGAGCCTACTATCGTTTTTAGATAGAAAATAGTATGTCGCATTTAAATAGAGAAATTCAATGTTATTTTTGACACGTATCAAAAATAACATTGAATTTTTTTGTACCGAAAACTATAATCTAACAATTCAAAAAAACACTTTAAAGCACTTTAAGATGTAAGAGGCTACAATGTTTTGAGAGCAAAAAAAATGAGTTAAAAAAAACTTGTATATATCAATATTTTTTCGTATAATATAAGTTTGCAGTTTACGGCAGATTTACTTTAAAGTAAATTAGCTTTGGAGGATAAAATCAAGATAAACCGACAAAGTTTACCTAAAAAACTAAATTTTACTGCCGAAAGACTTGCAAAAGACATGAAAACCATAAGGTAAAACTCATTTTTAATAGATTTACCGAAATACATCATTTTTTAATAGGCGTATTCCTATTTTTTATAAAGGTTTACGCAAAATAGATTTTACATCATGCAAAACGTAAAAACAGAGCCACGAGTATCAGTAGGCTCAAAAATGAAAATTCCTATAAAGGAAGGACTCGACATTCAAGCAGTAGTAGAGGAAAAGACTCGTTCTAGCTTGATAGAAAACATTTGTGTAATTTATCTTAAAAGGATAAAAAAAGGCACTTGGAACATCAAAGATTTAAAATTAAATATCAAAAACTTAAAATCAAACTTGAAAGATGCTTTATCGAAATATCGAAAGCTTTATGACAAGTACGAAAAGAAAGTACAGGCTTATTTTGAGTTGGAGCAGGATATGGAAACTCTGAAATTAGAATTTGAAAGTACACAAGATGCTTTGTCGGAGCAGACTGAAATAAATCGTTTGCAGAAAATAGAAATTGATAGATTAAGAGTTAAGAAAGGAAAAGACGATTTTATACTTGTTTCATTGAGCCTTGCTATTACTGCATTGGTGGGAGCATATACTATTTTAATGGTCAGAAATAAGAATTTGAGAGAGGAATTGAACAATTTGGATAATCAAGAGCCTACTATCGTTTTTGGATAGAAAATAGCATATCGCATTTAAATAGAAAAAGGTCAATGTTATTTTTGATACGTGTCAAAAATAACATTGACCTTTTCGCTTTTATGGAACAAAAAAAGGTAGTTACAAAATCGTAACCACCTAATTTGTATGTAAGTGAAATTAGCCGTAAGTAAAATTATAGTCTTTGACTTGCAAAGCTATGACATTTATTTTTGAAGTGCTGCTGCCCAAAATCGCAAAAAGAACCTTTATTTCATTCCCAGAGTAATGGCTCTTAGCATGATGGAGGAGCAAAACGCTATTTTTGGCCTATATTTTACTGAAAACGCTATTTTTGCAATGACTTTATTTTGACATTACTCCAACCTTTCACTACAAATAGTCCGAACAATCATATTTTCGCTTTCTACTGTTTTATCTTGAAAAGGTATAATTCTAGCAGAATCTACCAATTGTTGTAAAGCATTTATCATTTGTTCATTGTCTAGTTTTTCTCGTCGATAGTCCTGCAATTGTCTTTGTGCATACGATGGTACTTCTTTACGGTATATGTCATACAAACGATGAGCTTTTTGGGTAGTGTCATCCGAGCTAAATAAATCAGCACTTTCTTTTAAGCGTTCTGTAAAATAAATTTGTGCTGAACTAAGATGTGCATTTGTTTTTTCTTCTTGCCGTTGTTTCAATTCCTCATAAAAATGCTTGTATATTTCCTGCATCTGCCTGTTGTGTTTTTCGCTATTTAGTGGAATAGCTTTAGGCTGTGTTGGCGTAGCGGCTATAAGTTGTAAAATGTCGGCAATATTATCATGTATTTTCTCGCCATCATGTAAATATAAACGATGCAAATTGCCTGACTTTAAATAGGCATAAGTACCTTTTTCTGTTTTTGAACGATAAGCTGTTCTTATACCATCTTGCAAATTAATGATACGTTTGTATTCTTTTGGTTGTTCGGCTTTTAGCTTTTCCAAAATATACTCGGCATCATCGAATATCGTTGAAATATTGTCATCGGCATCTAGTATGTTTGTATCTTGATTATAAATAGCAAAAATACTTTCTTTGTTTAATATTTCTTCTTCAGACAACACACGACTATCTAAACCAAAAATCGTTTGTATTTCATTGATTTTTGCTTGTACTCTTCCTTTCAAATTTATAGTTTCTTCCAAAATACTGTCTGGCAAAAAGTTGTATATGTCTATACGCTCTGCTTCGCTCCCTAGTCTATCTACACGTCCTATACGTTGTATGAGCCGAACAGGATTCCAATGAAAATCGTAATTGACTATAATGCTACAATCTTGCAAGTTTTGCCCCTCGCTCAAAACATCCGTGGTCAAAAGTATTTCTATTTCTTTTTCGTTTTGTCGCAAACGATATTTGCTACTCTTGGGCGAAAAGCGTTTAACAATTTTATTTTTTTGCTTCTTTTTAGTAGCTCGTGATGACACTTTAACTATTTCAATATCTGAACAAATCCTTGTTAAACTACTGTGTAAATAATCTATGGTATCTGAAAATTCTGAAAAAAGCAATATCTTTTTTCCTATGTTAGTATGTATCACATTATCCATGAGTGCCTGCAACTTATTGTCTTCGTCATAATCATTGAGGAATGGCTCTATTAAGGCTTGCACTTCTTCCAATAGTTTTTTGTCTGTGGAAATAGCAGTTTGCAAGGCATCGCCATCGAAATCGCTTAACTCATAGCGAGTTAATTTGCTTTCATAATGTTCCATTTTTTCTAAGCTTTCTGCCTCTAAGAAAAGACGTAACTGAACAGCATCGCCTGTCATAATATAGCCTTTTTCCATTGTCGTTAAAATATAATTATGTCGCTTTATCATGCGGCCAATAGAATGATAAAAAGCAGCTATTGAGCTTTCCAAACGCTTAAACAATAATACTTTTAATAAACCTCTAACCAATTCGCCTAAGTTGGACAAGCCTATATATTTTTGCTCCGACAAATATTCGGGCAATAAATAACTCGTTAAATCATAAATTGCATACTGAAAACGCTCTTCTGATGATACTTTGAATAATTTGTCTATTATGATATTGTAAAGAGAATCTCCTTGAGAAGACGCATAAATCTCTTCAATATCGTAGCTTATTGTATTCAAATGACGCTTAGGAAAGTTGGTTCTATCTGTGAAACTTTTGTAACGTGGCGATTTTAGTATGTCGCCTCGTGTCCGTCTGATGAGAAAAAACTGCAATAATTCGGCTATCTTTTTCGCATTATAAATTTTTTCTGCTTCGGTAGGTTCTATTTCTATGACTTCGCCAAACTCATCTTTTATTTTTGTAGCTTTATTTTCGTATTTCTTAAAATATTCTTTCAAGTTGTTGGGCGTAATGCTCAAATCTGTCGCTTCGCTTTGATGAAATAGCTTTATTTGATGATAAATGTCCCAAATATTATTGTTTTGCGGTGTGGCAGTAAGCAATATTACTTTCTTATTTTGCAAATAAGGTGCTAATATCTTATAACGTGCAGTTTTAGGATTACGAAAATTGTGTGCCTCATCTATTACTACTACCCCATAACCATCATAGCTCTGCTCATCGTTTAACGTATAATATTCGTCTCGCTTACCATATTGTAGCGAACTCTGCGTTATGATTTTACAACGTAAATGAAACTCATCTTTGTAATCTAGCCACATCTGTTCCAATGATGCTGGACAAATGATAAGGCTTGCTTTTTGCTTTACCGACCAATAATAGCTTATCATAGCAATGGCGATATATGATTTCCCCAAACCTACTACGTCTGATATGAAAATGCCATCTTGCGGATTGTCACCTTCTTCTAAAATATTTATTGCTCTATTGTAGGCATCACGCTGAAATGGATATAGCTTGTCCAAATTGAAAGCTACTAATGCCGGGTGTTCTTTAATGTCTATACGGTCTCTTACCAAATTGTATAAGGTCTTGATATATACTTCATAAGGACTGACTTTCTTTTTGAGCCAACTGTCTTCTAAAGTTTCAAAAAACATCTTATCGAATGGCTGACTTTCTTTCCAAATATTGTCAAACCATTTTTTTAGTTCTGCTACATCATTGCGGTCTCGTATTTCTACATTAAGTTCGCTGTTGTTTCGTAAACCGCTAATAGACAAATTTGAACTACCTACTACGGCTAGGCCTACATCTTTTGCCAATCATTTTTCTTCTTCAAAAATATATACTTTTGAATGTAGTGTGCCTTTTGTATATAATCGTATCTCGATGCGGCCTTCCTGTATGAGTTGCCAAAGTGCTTTAATACCATTTTCGTTCTCGCTCGTTTGTGGTATCAATGCCAAATCATTGATATAGGACTGTTGGGTGTTTTTTAGAATACCTATTTTTTGACTACTATTCTGACGCTTGCTTTTTCGCAAATTCTTTTTTATCTGCTCCATAGGCAAATGACCTTTCATTAGCTCATCTACCGTAGTTTGATTGGTACGATTGCCGATAATGAGTTTCAAATTTTTGATGTGTTGCAATTTATCTTGCAAAGCTTGAAAACCAGACAAGTAAAAAAAGCCTACGCACATTCGACTAAAATCGGTAGGGCCTAAATATTCTCTGATATGTTGTAGTAAGGTATTATTTTTGCTATTGTCTATTATCATAATAATTTACTGTTTTTTGGAGTGGAAAACACTTATTTATGCTTGCCCATACGAAATTTGATGTCGTAATTTTTAATGAATTTTAATTCTTCTTCTTGAAAGTCGTAATGCTCGGCTAGTAAATCATCTATTTCGTCTATTATTGGTTTTGATTTTTGAGGAAAAAAACGACGATAAGTTTTAGTATCACCATTTTTTCTATTTTCTGTTAAATCTGTTGCATTTTCTTCTAAACTAAGCATTAGTCTATCACATAAAAGAGTAAATTTTTCATATTCTATTTTTTTAGGAATAGGAAAGTTAAAAATTTCTTTTTTTGATAAATGGTAACAGTCTGAAAATGTATTCCAATACATAAAAAATAGCGAGCTATTAATAAGACATACGGCAAAATCTCTTTTTCTTTTTGAAGAGAAGAATATTTGACTAACTGTTGAAGATGAACGTGGCATATTATTATATAAATATAGGGGTTCTTGAACAAAAGCAAGTTTCCAAAAAAAGTTACCCATATTTCTAAAATATAATGGCATTACATTTCCTTTTAAAGAAAGAAGTTTGTTATAGTTTTTAGAATTGTTTTTAAAAATATTTTGCATCAAATTATAATTAACATTTGATGATAATTTAGGAATAAAATCACTAACACACTTTTCTTTTATTTCAATATATTTTATATTATGAAATAATAAATTCCTATCTTCTGCATAACATCTATTATACTTTGTTGAGTAAATTTTTTTATCTGTATTTGCATTATTATTAGTTATAATCATACAAAGTTGAGCTTTTACTCCATGAAATAAAGTTGTTGGATTAGAAGTACCTTCATAATGGGAATAGTATTTGACAATGTTCTTTTTATTTAAAACATTTCTAATACTACTCATTCTAGCAGTTGAAGTTAAAGATAAAAGGATAATCAGCCCTAAATTTCCTTTAGAATGTTTAATATTCATTACTCTTTCTATAAAAAAAGCATATAAGTTTCCACAGTTAGTTTCATATCCTTTTAATTCATAAGCTTTAGCTTTTTTTATCTTTCTATATTCTACATAAGGCGGATTTCCAATAATGACATCAAAGCCACCTTTTTCTAAAATATGATGGAACTCAATAAACCAATGAAAAGGATTCTCTATATTGATATTTATTTCGCTGTGTACTATTGTATGTATTTGATTTATTTCTCGTTTTGTCTGTTGCAAAGCTTTGCTAGTGGCATTTTGCTTTTGTAGGTTTCTATATTCCTGTTTCTTTTTGGCAAGCTCTGTAATATTTTTTTCAAAAACATCTTTATCGCTAAACAAATTAGCAGTATAAGTCTTGTATAAATCTAGCAAGCTCGTCCCACCAACAAGGCTATTTCCTGCATAGATATTAAAATCAATATCTGGTAGCGGTTCTACTTCGGCTTTTTTGGGCAAGTTAGAAGCCATTTCTAAAAACAATCTTAGCTTACAAATTTCAGTAGCTTCTTCTACCAAATCAACACCATACAGATTATTTAAAATAATTTGTTTGGTCAAAAAATAAGCTTCACCACGTTGTTTCGCTTCTTCACAAATTTGTTGTAACCACTTATCATTTTCTTTTTCAGCTTTAAAAGCCTTTAGCTTAAAGATAGTTTTTTGATAAATAGGTAATAAAATATTAAGTCCAGCAAACAAAAATGCACCAGAACCAACGGAAGGGTCAAGCACTGAAAGCGGTATCAAAATATCTTTATACAGATATTTTAGCAGTTTATAATCATTAGCCTTGTCTATAAAATCTAGCAGTTGATTGTCGTCCTTATCGCCCAGATTATTGTTAGTAATCATATCGTTGGCGTTTGGCGTTTCGTAGCCTTTTTGTTGGAGCTTATCGAAAATGAAAGGAATAATCGTATTTTTGGCGATATATTCAGTAATATCTTCTTTAGTATAGTATGCTCCGAGTTCTTTTTGATTGATATACTTCTCAAAAATATATCCCAACACATTGGGGTTGATAGCATTGTCGTCTCTTAGCGGTCTATTGTCAAGATACCAAGTATAGCCATTCATAAATTTCAAGACTTCATAAATTACCTTAGCATCAACTTCAATAGTCGTTTTCGGAATATCCATAAAAAGATTAGTTTCTTTTTCTTCCTTAAACATTTTGATACTTGCACCAAATAACTCATCATCATTTTCTTTTTTATTGGTTTGATATTTTACTTCTATTTTATGCGGTTGAAAAAGTCCTCCATTCAGATAAGGTACATCTCCATATAAATTGACAAATGCCTGTTTAGTAGGATTTTCGTTTTGTTTGGCAAAACCTACAAAGAAAAGCGGAATAAGAAAATCTTTGTAATAATCTTTTTGTTTGCGTTTAACTAATTGAAATTTAGTAAGCAGAAACTCTGTATCATCTTGAATAATACCATGTTTTTGCAAGAAAAAAATAAACATAATTCTATTGAGTAATACAGAAGCATACCATTTTCGGTCAGCTTCATCATCAATACCACTAATGGCTTTGGTTAGTTTTGTATGCCACGACTTAAATTTCGTAAAAAACTTCTTTGTTATTTTGTCATTCGCATTAAACGCCTTATCTATCATCTGTGATAGCTTTAGACTTGTTTGGTCTTCTTCTACTTTAAAAAAGTTGATTTTTTCATTAAACAGCCTTGTATTTTGCTTGATAGCATTATAAGACAATACACGCTGTTTTTTGGCACTAGCAGAATTATAGATGTCATAAACCTGCCCATTTGCCGAAACAAATAAAAAATGAGCCGTAGGGTGTTTTTCTTTTTGATGTTTTATAAAATGTTTCTGAAATTCCTTGATTTGCTCCTTACATTCTACTAGCAAAATCTGCACACTATTTCCTTCATAAGCTATGCTGTATGAAATAATATTTTCTTTTCCTAGAACATCAGGCAAGGGTAAATTATCTCCAACAACTTCATATTCTAACTTTTCTACGAACAATTCGTCTAGTATGTCTAATATATCTTCATTCATAATAATAGTCGTTTTTCTAGTTTTGAAATTTTGATTAAAAATAAACTAAAGCAATGATAACAAAAGTTTTTATTTTTTCATGCTTTTAGATAAAATAAGATTTTACAGCTTTATTTTTTACCTTAGTGAAATTGCTAAAATTTATATAGATGAGTGAATTTATTACCATAAAAGAAGCGGCTAAACTTTCTCAAAAATCAGAGAGTTATATCTATCGTTGGGCAAAGAAATTGCCTGAAAATCAAGTAAAGAATGGAAGGCCTTTTATGGTATCTAAAAGTGTCTTTCTTATACACTTCAAAAGTAATTTAAACCTTTTGAACTTAGTTCAAATTGAAGTTCAAAAACAGGTTCAAAAAGAAGTTCAAATTGAACAAGGTAAAACCTTAGATAAGTCATTGAATATCAACAACTTAGAGGAAGTTCAAAAAAATAAAAAGGTTCAAATTGAAGTTCAAAAGCAGGTTCAAAAGCAGGTTCAAATTGAAAAAACTAATATAAAGTTTTTTAAATCTGAAATGGAAGAAAAAAACAAACAGATAAGACGACAATTTGATGTGATTCAAGACCTACAAAACACTAATCATAATCTCCTATTACTTGTCGGAGCAAAGGAAAAGCAAGTAACGAATTTGTTCAACCAGGTTAATAGGATTTCAACGAAGTTTGAGCGACAAGAAAATGAAGTTATTGAAATTTTGGCACAGTATAGTATTGATATTGAAGAAATGAAAAAGTCTTCAATAGAAAAAGAAAAAGCATCTAAAACAGCATTAGAGGAAATAAAAGAAATGGTGCAAACGCAAAAAAGTACATCGAAAGAAGTTAATAAGAAGCTTCTTTTGATGTACTTTGTGGGAGCAGTCGCTCTTTTGATTAGTTTGATTTTTGTAGTCGTATGGTTCATTTAGCTTTCAAAGGTAAATTTACCTCTGAAATAAAAACGCAGGTAAATATTGGCACTTTTTACCTTTGAAACCAAAAAGAAAACATTGTTGTTTGCGTTAAAACGTGCTTTTCTCAAGTATAGACATTAATCTAAAATTTAAATAAAGTTTCTCTTTTCCTACTTTAACAAGTTGTAAATAGCCTCCTTCTTCTAAAACTTTTAAGTATTTACTTACCGTTTTAGCAGTACCTATACCTTGCTCAATCAAGTGTTTTCGCTTAGTATATGGCAATCTGAAAATAGCTTCTATCAAATCTTTAGAATACATTTTAGGATATTTCGCTTTTATATCTTCACCCACCTCATTCATTAAAACCACAATTTGTTCTAAACGCTCAATTCCTCTTTTGGCCGTCTGCTCTACCATATCAAGCATATACAAAATATAGCTTTCCCAATCCTGTTTTTCGGTTACATTACTCAAACACTTGTAGTATGCTCCTTTATTTTCTATGATATATTGGCTCAAATAGATAGCAGGAATATCAAGCAGTCGCTCCAATTTGAGATAAAGCAACAACAATATTCTGCCTGTTCTGCCATTTCCATCAGAAAAGGGGTGTATAGCTTCAAATTGATAGTGCATCAAAGCCATTTTTATAAGTGGGTCTAAAGAATGGTCAGTATTGATGAACTGTTCCAAGTCTGAAAGTTTATCACGAATTACCTGTTCGCCTGTTGGTGGTGTATATATCACATCGCCAGCTTCGCTAGAAAGCGTTGTACCCGGAGTATTTCTGATAGACGAAGTGTTTTGCTTGATACATTGGACTATCTCTATACAAAGATTAGTAGTTATGAAAGGTCGCTCTTCTAAAGTCTGCAAACTCCTCCATAAAGCTTCCTTATAGCTCAAAACTTCTTTAGTAGCAACATTTATAGACTTTTTGTCGGCCACCAATGAAGTATATATATCATCATTTGTAGTTACGATATTTTCAATTTCTGAACTCGCTTTCGCTTCTTGTAAATGGATAGTATCAAGAAATAACTTTGGATTCGGCAAATTGGATAGTGAGCCATTGAGTTGGGCAAGGCTTCTACTTGCTGAAATGACTTTCAAAAGCACTTTTTTAGTCTCAATATCTACTTTCGGTGGGAGAGCAGGGAGGTCGTTATATGGTTCTGTTCTATTAAATTTCATTGTAAACGAAGGTAAATTTTACACTTGATAAATTTTCAGAAGTAAATTTAGTCCTTTTTTACCTCTAACTATATTTTTGTGTAGTTAAAATTCAAATTAAGAGTAATTTTTATCTAAAAAAAATAGACATTGGAATAGTAAAAATAATTGGTACTAGCACAAAAAAAAGGCAATTACAGTTATTTGTAATTGCCTTTCTATTTAACAGT